>JAEQBH010004554.1:0-153127 GCA_016808115.1 Tetrastigma voinierianum
TAATCCCAAATTCAGTCCCATAGTAGCATTGAATTCCATCCTAAAATCTGGATTACAAGCAAAACCTAACTGTGGAAATCAGGGAATGAAATGGACCATAACTTGAGCTATAGTGGTCCAATTTAGGTGATTCAAAAAGCCTAAGATCAAGTTTATCGTAAATCGACTTCCATGAAGAACAGAATCAAGAATTACCTCAGTTTAATGAAAATGATTAAAATCAAAAGCTAGTGTGTAGGATCAAAACAAGGTAACATTCTCACAGTCCCAAAATTCGGCCAAACAGTCCCTTAGGGAAAAAAAACATGGCCAAACAACCCCTTAGGGTAGAAAACACAACCAAACAGCCCTTAGGGTAGAAAATAAACCAAAGTAGGAAGAATCCCTACCTAGGACGAAATCACATGTTATCGGTACCCACAAGTAGCCCTTGTGAGTAGATGAACTTTGGTTATTGGCCTGATGAATTCTGACGGAACACCGTGGATCGTTGAAAGAAGCTTGGATTTATTTTTCTTTATTTTTTCTCTTCCTCTCTCTCTCACGATTAACCCGTGAATGTAGGCTCCTTGCTTAAACATTCTTTTGACTTATTAGTCCTTTTAGTTACTTAGCCATCACGCCACATGTCCCACGACTTATCGGAGTCCGTTTACGCTCTGCGTATTATTTTATGCGGACCGAGTTCAATTTATTTTAAATGAATTTATTTTCGAGATTTTCAAAAAATGTCAGTTTAGGAGTCCACTAGGCATCGAGAGATCTAGAAAATTCAAGGTTTACCTTTGTACTATAGCGGTAATTCTGGATTTTCACTCATAAAAAATTCAAATTTATCCAGGTTGTACATTCTTCCCCCCTTAACATAATTTGGTAATCGAAATTCACACTCACATACATATTCTAATCCCATGCGTATGCAACAGTCATTTAATCACCAAATGACTAAAAATGTACCTTCACACTCAAACAAGAAAGGATAATTGGCACGCACAGTGTCTTTGCGTTTCCATGTTGCCTCCTCAACTCCTCGGTGCTGCCACAACACCTTCACTAGCCTCACAGTCTTGGCTCGCAAAACCTAATCCCAGCTATCCATAATACGTACCGGTCCCTCCTCGAAGATTCCATCCGCATCAACAACAAGCTAAGCTGATCCCTTCACGTGGTCGGATGCAGAGTGTACTTCGAAGCACTTTATGAAGACATGGAATGTCGCATTAGCAGTAGATAAACTTAGCGGTAGTGCCAATCGATAAGCAATTGTACCAACCTTCTAGGGTACCTCGAAGGGCCCAATATACCTCGGCGACAACTTTCCCCGCTTACCAAACCTGACCACTCCTCTCTTAGGCATCACGTTAAAGAGGCGTCCAGCTCAGGCTCAGAGCCTCAGGTAGATGCGTCGATTGTGGCATAATACAGTCATTTCTGTGAGCCATGAGAATGCGCTTCCATATCCAAGTCCACCTTCGAAGGTGTCTCTAGTGATCTTGACTCGTAGAGGGTCTCTCCTCCACCTCTGTCTAACGAACCGAAGATCGACATGGCCTCCCATATAGTGCCTCATAGGGTGCCATTTGTATACTTGACTGATAACTGTTGTTGTAGGCGAATTCCACTAAGGGTAATTACTCTTCCTAGCTACCCTTAAGATCTAAGACGCATGCCCGTAACATGTCCTCTCCAAAGTCTGGATAGCCCCTATCTTGTTTGGCCATCCGTTTGGGGATGAAAGGTTGTGCTCATCATCAATTGTGTCCCTATGGCTCTCTGAAAACTCTTCCAAAAGTGAGCCGTAAACCTGGGATCCTGATCCGATACTATGGATACCGACACTCCATGTAACCGGACTATCTCCCGTATATACAACTAAATCCTCAATGTGAGGTCATCCACAGGCCCAGAAAGTCATGGAGCTTAGTAAGACGGTCCATGATCATCCACACCGCGTCATGCCCTCATGATGTCCGTGGCAAGTGAGTCACAAAGTCCATCGTGGCATGTTCCCACTTCCACTTTCTGACCACCTCCAAGGTTGGGTAGTGTGGCCTCCAGGTGCTCAACCTTTACTGTGACCGTGAGACATCGTCGAGCGAAATCTGCACATGTTTCTTCATCACACTCAGAGTATCTGTGACGAAGATCATGGTACATCTTCCCTTCTACTGGATGCCTGCAATGAAACATGAAATTACTTCAGAGATCTCCTCTCTCGAATATGCCAGCAGGGAACCACAACTCTTCCCTTATATTGGAGACTACCATCCTTGTGAATGTCCCAGCCTTCGTCACTTGTACCCGTCTATACTCGGTCCCGGGTGGGCAACCTCTCTTGGTCTGTCCCGCGGGACTCAATCCTCTATAGTAAGGAAGGTGTAGCCATAAACTCCCTGGTACCCAGGCAGTGAATCATGAAGCATCTTCAGGTTCAGCATCTGATTAAGTCCATCTGCACTCGAGGAAGCTATCTTAATATCTGTGGCTTTTGGTTTGAATTTGCATTATTACCATTTGTCTTCTTAGGGGTGGTAATGCAAAACGAAATCGTAATCCTCCAGATATTCCATCCACCTGCGTTACCTCATGTTGAGGTCCCAGTAATAAAAATATAAACGGACTTTTTGTGATTTAAAACATAATTGTTTATCAGTATAGGTAGTGGTGCGAATCTTGAAAAGACGTGGCACTTGACTCCATATATCGTTGGGTAACTCTACTCGTGGTTCTTCAGCGCCTAGAGAACCATAAGCCACAACCCTCTGACCGCATCAAACGCATCCCGATCCAACAGAGGCATCACAATACGATGTGTGCCTCTATCCCTTTTCGGGACTATGAAGCCGGGCTGAAACAAACCTCTTCCCGATTCCTAGAATGCCTTCACACCGTCATTCACTCAAACTTCACGTACCAGGGTCAATCTCGTCATAGGTGCGACTAGCGGGATGATCTCAATAGAGCCTGTATAGTACCACAATCCTAAAAGTGTATCTGAAACTGGCTTGGTCTCTCGACCTATGCGCGCCTCGACCTTCTTCGGGTCCATGGATACCCCAAATCCGATACCATGTGCCCCGAGAATCTCACCTTAGAAAGCCAAAATTCACACTTGTTGAATTTGACATACAACATGTTCTCTGGGTCTGAAGACATCTCGTTGACCACTGTGATCCTCCTCCAGACTTGAGGTGATCAGATGTCAGCATAAAAAACCGATCTAGGTAGAATTTGGAATACCCTATGCATGAGATCCTGAATGTCGTTGGAGCATTAGGCGTCAACCCGAATCATTATGAACTCGAAATGTCATACCACGTGCGAACAACTTTGTCTTAGGGATGTACGCACTCCCACCCCCAACCCTCAACTGATGGTTATTGGTGCGGAGATCTACCTTCGAGTAAACCCGAGCCCCTCTTAGCTAATCAAACAAATCATCAATCATGACAAAAATTTTCTATTCTTGATAACAACCTATTCAATTGTCGATAGTCACAAGGCGAAGAAGGGCCTTGTCCTTCTTCTTGAAAAACAGTAGGGAGCGTCCAAGGTGTGCTTGGTCTAATAAACTATCGATAATTCCTGGTGGACTTTGAGTGTGCAACTCGATAAAAAGCGCCATTCTATGCGAGTCATAGAAATAGAGCGAGAGTACCGAGGAGTGTAACTCTAATGTTGAAGTCTACAACCCTATCTGAGAGGTAATCGCGATTGTTTATTACCCATCCTTGTTCTCACAAACCACCAAGTAGACTCGAGTCTGTCTCGCGCCTCTCGTCCTCCGGGGTAGGCTTGCCCGATGAGCCTATCTTGCTTTGTGCCACCTAGAGTCGTACACGACCTGGGGTAAAGCATCGTGCTTATCCCCTTGAAACATAAAACAAGTACCGTCGGATGTGTAGGAGGTAACTCTCTTACGATCACAATCTATGATGACAGTGTGTAGAGTGACCAATCCATCCCTAAGGATGACATCAAACTACGACATATCCATGACCTTAGGTCACGGTGATAGAATCACGAGATCTCTAACTCATAATCGACGCATATCGATCAGCGTTCACCCTAGTTCCTAAGGGAGAACTCACATGCAGCAATAACTATGAGTTTCAGCCTCTAAGCCCCGAATCAGCCGCTTATCTTTAACACACATCGGATAACCATGTGTAAGTCAGAAACTCCTCTCAATGGCCATAGCTGTCTTGACCATCAAGTGCATGTCTTGCAGGAGGAGTCCCACAATTTGACCCCGAATGGACAATTTCAGACCATCCTTAAACTTTCTCACTTTGGCCATGTCTGTGGCCACATAATCATCAGCGAAGCAGATAATTCGGTGGAACGTGTATTCGGCATTGTCATTGTTCCTTGTTTCAGCTCAAGGAACTCTTCCCCTATCATTACCTCCAGTTTCTTGGGGCTTTTGGGCCCAATCCCACCATACTTAAGATTATCGCCCTACAGTTTGGAGATCATTGACATGCAAATGCATCGAGTGATCTCTCCATTAACTTTGAGATCCCTTTCCTTGTGTAACTAGTATTGCATGTGCCTCTTTACAAATAGACCTTAACATCCCGAAAACTATCCCGTTAGTTCATTTCCAGGGCCTGAGTTATGTTCTCTAACCTAATGTTCATCTTTTCCACCATATACATTCTACCATGTATCGAGGCACGGTAGTCATAGACTTAGGCATTGTTCCATAATTGCATACCCTAAACCGTATTACCACAGCAACTGGTGGTCTTATACTTGGGCTGTCTGAAGCTATGGTGTTGGTATCGGATGCCATAATGTCTTGGCTAGGCCCATGCCCGAGCCCTATTGTATACCTAAGCTCTTATACCAAGCTGTGACGTCCCAAAACCCGGGGGTTTGTTGACCAACCTTGCGGAGAAGCTTCGTGGATATTAGGTGACCTTTAGATGCTGCCTTTGTTAAGTCATTCTGGGATCCATAATTTAGTAAAAAATCAGACATAGTCTCCTTTGTATAGGGAGCTCTATCCAATTCCCACAATTCCCAACCTGTACATTATACAACAACATGACCCATTTGGAGGCCAATATAACACAATGACCGCCCCGGGTCCATATATGAATAAAAGTGGCCCTACTGGGCTCATTTATCCATACTAAAAAAATATACAAGCCTATATCACAATATTCCTTAAGAGTTTAAATACAACACTCTTATAAAAAAATATATTTATCAAAACTGATTTGTTCCAATATATTTTACAAAATAACTATCCAAGCCACAATCCGACTTTTTTCACAATTGACTCGAATGGCTGTAGTCACAGTGCTTTTTGACAGAAATCTTTCTTATAAAGGTGATGCCCAGTAGAGAATATTTCCTATAGGGCTACTCCCTACCTAAGTGCACATGCAATGGTCATGTTCCACACATTCACATTCTATTCAGTATAAACATACAGAAGAATTTCTACTATGGAATCTACATGTCATGCCATGAAATGAGATAAGACTCAATCATGTACTTTACTTACCCGAGTCTTCTTGGCTCTTATCACATAATGTATTTATGCATGATAAAATCTATCATTCTGGTTATCTGTGATGTTTAAAAAACAAATGCATTTGTTTTCCAAACCAAAAATCTTTTTGGATGTTACACCTCAATGATCATTTGTATACAAAACTCATGTGCCTTTTTATAGGTACCGAATTTTCGGAGTCCCATGGTAGGCTCTACATGCCTTCCAACATTTTGTGTACCTACCTGCCAATTATGTGTACATTAGCGTGTAACACCTCGAAATATACCCTAGTCGTTTTCAACATGTTTAGGGTATTTTGTAGGCATAATTTGAATGTTTAAGTGATTTAGAGAACATGGAAATTAGAAACTTAGAAAATTTTACAAGACCACGGACAAATTTGTAATTTGGCAAGGATATGAAATATAGATAAGAAGAGTGTGGGCTAGAATTAGAGAATATAACATAAGTTGTAAAGCAGTAATAGAAAGTTGGAGGACCTATGCGATAGTATAAAGATTAAGTATAAAGGAGCTTGAGACAACAAAATATCTCATATTTTGGGTCTCCAAAGAAAGGCGCAAACCGTGAGCCAGAAGGGGAAGAAGAGAGAGAAAGAAGGAGAAGCTAAGAAGAAAGGTATAAGGATTTCTATGATTTTACTTTGAATATGGAATCATGTGTATTTTGGACTTTGGTAGAAAGGTTTTTATGGGTTCCAAACCTAGGGTTTAATGGAGGTGATCAACCTAAGTTTGAATGAAATTGAGTTTTAAAAACTCTAGCTTGGTTAATATAGCATGGAATCCCCCTTAATTCTATGTTTGTATAAAGATGGTGGACTTTGGTATGGGTTTGGACTTTTACTAGGGTTTGGGTATGTGAAGTTTCTAAACCACCATTATAAGATTAATATGGAGTGGTTTTTGAGTTGTGTATTGAGTATTAGTAGGGTTGGTTTGTGTGGAAATATATGAAAAAGCCCGGAGTAAAATAAATTCTGTTTAGGGTTGGTACGGTACCAAACGGTATCTGATTAGTGCTCAAAAGTGCTATTTGAACCCTATTTATTATAGGTTTGATGTTTTGTGCTTTAATCTTTTCTAATAACCCGATTTTCACATTAAGGTCCTGTTATTCGTCGCATTTTGTGGAAGAATTTTGTAGTTTTGCGAGCTAACCGTGCCAAAATTGTTGGTGATCAAGCATGAAGAGTCGAGTCAAACTTAGCATTGCGGATTAGAGCGAGAAGGAAAGAAGAGTGAAAATGAAAATTTGTTGCAAGAAATTCCTACAGCGCCTTGTTCACCATTTTGCCTTGTTCACACATTTTTGATGCTTTCAGATTTTGTTACATTTTTTGTTTCTTCCCTATCTTATCCTTCTAATACCTTATGAATTGGGTTGTTTGTATTTCACATATATTACACGAGCATATATAAGCCTCGGTCTGTATCAACTTTGCGATGTCGAAAGCGGGAGAAGCTTCGGCTCTCACTGTATGCTCTTCTCTGCTTCCTTTTCCTGCTTGGCACTTTTTGACGGCCAAACACCCTTCGAGGATGACAACTCGGAGGATGAGCGCTAAACCCTCTCTTCCTTGAAGAGGCTGCTGGGCAAGATGGCCCCGGGCGTAACGGAGGGGTTCTCCATGCTTCAGCAATTATTCACTTTATTATTTTGGTTTTTCTCTTCACGCTAGGTTTAAATCCCCTAGATTCACCTTGAATGACCTGTATTTGGTAATCTTTTACGGTTCAGTTGATGCTTATTGCTAGATCCACTGAGATTCATGAGTTACCCTCTATTAATCATTGTAAGGTGAGTCAGGGAGACTCATTTTTCACTGTCGGGACCATGAATGATCAGTAAATGTTGTTTTTCAAAAGGGAAAATTTTAGGGTTTAGTTTTTAAAGCTAAATGAAGATCCGGTTCGGGAAATGACTATAGGTCATCCTCCCCAACGTGAGGAAATGAACCCAAGGACCCCTCAGTTGCCACATAAGCACAGTATCGATGCTTGAGAAGACCTCTTTTATTATTTTCTTATTTTTCTTCATTTTATTCTGGCGCAACCATTCAACTTTGTTTTACCAAAACCCCAAAAATCCAAATTAATTCACATTTTGAACCTCCTTTATTAGTCATTTGTGCAAAGAAAACCCATCCACGAGTTCGACCTAGAGGCCGCTATCTTGAAGTAGCTTTGCTACACTTGATAGGAGAAATTTAGGATATAAATTTTGTTGATTTCGGATCACCCTGCTTTATTGCATTTGAGCTGTGGAACAGTCTCATAGCAAATGTAGTGAATTTCTTTTATATTCTTGTCGATTTTTATTTCATTTCCATTGTAAAAAAAAAAAAAAAAGTTCTTTAACGGGAGCTGTTTTGGGTTGCCTGCTTTTCTTGTAGGAATCCATTTCGAGTGGATTAAAAATTACGAAGGCAAGCGATTCAGTATAGGTTACAATGTGAAAGGGTGTGTGATCAAATGGAACACCTAGAGGGAGAGCAGTATAGTCAATACCAAACCCTAGAGCATACATGTCAATGAGGGACTATAGAAACCTTCCGTGGTAAAATTAGCAACCCTTGGGGAGAAATTCAAACCCATCTAGGTCCATGAGGGACTATAGAGACCAATGGATGAGTGCACCCATCTATAGTGTTCCCTCAACTTATGCTCACAGCTACTCCACGTTTGCACCTCAACTCCTCAGCCACAGCCACCACGGTTAATTTCTCGATTGAAGCGAGGCAATGCGAACTTGAGCAAACTAGTGGATAATTTCAAGGAAGCGGAGGGTAGTGAATGTCGAGCGATCAAGAAATTAACCACAGTGGAGAGCTCCACACAGACAAGGGTGGGATTGGGTTCCAAAGCGAAATTGATCAGGGTTTGACATCTACCAAGAATCCATCTCAAAGCTCACCAATCGGCTTGTTTATCAAAGGAGGAGAATCGAGAAAAATAGTGCACGATTAACACCACGGTGGAGGAGCAATATAAGTAAGATGAAGCAATCTCCCCATTCTTGGCGAGGAGAGCGTGGAAGGAAACGTGGAAGGTTATGACCTATCCTTCAGCAATCCCATAAATTTGGATCCTAATCTTACTTGCCAAACCCCAAAAAATAGCCCCTTGCTAGTGCACATCCTGCCTTCCACAGCCTGATCCACCCCGAAAACACTACCCTGAAAGCCACGATTTGCTGTATGCACGGCTGCCGAACATTGATGGTCAGCTGTGCAAGCCTATGCCACTACATCAAAAGACAGCGGCCGATTGCTTATGTTGCATGGCATAGTAGATGGTTTGGGTGCTAGTTCGGATTTGGAGCACCTGAACCTCTTCATTTCTAAGCTCCACCGGTTCGACTCTGAAGGCTTGAGGAGGCGGTTTGGGGGCTCTGATCTCCCCGGCACAATTTTCTTTTCTTATTTATTTATTTTATTTTGATTTCTTTAGTTTTCTTCTTAGATTTTCTCTAATTTTAGTTAATCTTTTTTTTTAGATTAATTTTAAATTTTCTACAATTGTTCTTATTTTTTTATTGTGTTTATTTACGCGGGTTTTGGTTAATTTTTTAGACGAAGGCAAAATTACAAAATTTCATAACTTCTTATTCGGGTTATTAAATGTGGGTTTTATATCTTGTTCATATTTCGATACTTTTGTGATATATATATATATATATATATATATATATATATATATATATCTCTATATATATATATATATATATATATATATATATATAATTATTGTTTTTATTTTTTTATTTTTATTCTCAAAAATTGTTCTTTGAAAATTCAAAAAAATCATATTTGAAAATAATTTTTTATTTTATTTATTTTTATTTTTATTTATTTATTTTTTTAAAAAAAAAATTTCGCAGTTCGAAATTGTGAGTTCTGGCACTCCAATTTATGAGCCCAATTTTGTTTTCGTCATAACTTTTTCATTCAAACTCCGTTTTTGGAATTTTTGGTACCGTTGGAAAGATTAGAGAGTGTAGAATTCAAATATAGCCAGAAAGAACATTTTTGAATTTATTATAAAAGTATAATTTTCAAAATTCTCTAACTGGTCACTTTTTACTCTCTTTCTTCTCATAACTTGTTTATTTGAAGCCCAAACGGAGTGAAAAAGGTGTCAATGGAAAGCTTGCGAAGTATCCTATCCAACAACGAGCACATCTCATCAAGGAGGTAGCACTTCCTTCTCTAACTTTCCAATCCGAGCCCCATTCTGTGATAGGACATTTTGTTGGGGGGATTAGCGAAGGAAGTGGCGTGTATTTATGTTTTTGTTATTATTTTGAGCAAGCCCATTTTGTGATGTTTAGTGGCTTTCTGGTTCTCCTTTTTGGGAAGCTGTATACTATACAACTTAATTTTTCAAAAATTGCACCCATTTTTTTTGTGTTTTGCCTAGCCTGTAGTTTGAAAAATTGAAACTTTGTCCAATTCTATTGATGTTAAATTGATTCCATTCCTAGTTGAGTGGATGATTAGTTGAATTCTTATTGATTTCGACCTTTTTCTTCCACTTTTAGTTAACCACACGATGCACATCGGGTTTCTTCAACACAGCGCTATAACCTCTGATGCAATAACCACCTAGTTTAGTTGACCACCTTTAATAGGTTAGGACCCCCCATGAATAGAAGGCCAATGTGTCTTCAAAATAAAAGAAAAGAAAAAGAAAAAGCGAAAAGAAAAAGAAAGAAAAGAAGAGAAAAATTACAACGCTTTACCTTGAAGAGCCACAGAAACGGTCCGGTGTATGTAACCTTTAAAACTGTGCCCTAAGCCCAGGCGGTTCGACTTAGTGCTCTTCATGGTGGATGGGTGGAGTTGCAGCAAGTTAGGTGCTGGAGTTTGAGAAATATCGCGGTGGAGTGAAGAGTTAGTGGTCGAAGATCCTTGCTTGGTGCCCTAAGCCCTTAATTGGTTGAGTCATGGTGAATCTGTTCACATGGACTTTGGTGAGTGATCTCATCATTGCACCTAACACAAAAAAGAGTTGTATAAGTAGGTCCTAATCTATTTTGGATGGTTGATGTCTAAGTGGAAATGATGGATTTGGGTTGGCGGGGGAGAGTGCAGTTTTGGTAGTTTATTGTTAAGGACTGATCAAACAAACACTTAGATTTTGGTGGAAGTTCCTGGTTGAGTCTTTGAGAAGGAGAACAACGATGCTCGATTTTATATGGCGTCGTTACTGCCGAGATAGTTGTTGAAGGCGAGGATTGGTGGAGTTCTCATCGAGGGTTAGACATTATATTCAAGCCTTTTGAAATAGCAATTTATGTGAACATAATTTGTTTATTGTTTTGTATGCTCTCTCTTTCTTTCTTTCTTTCATTTGCTAGGGACCAGTATAATGTGATGAGGGGTGTGATTTGAGCTCAAAAAGTGCTATTTTGAACCCTATTTATTATAAGTTTTGAGTTCTTTTTGTGTACTAATCATTCTAATTAACCCAATTTGCACATTAAGGTCCCTGTTATTCTCTGATGCGCGTACATTGACTTTTGAGTTTTGTGAGCCTGTTATTTTAAAAAATTGTTGAGTCAATCAAGCATAAGAGTTTGAGTCAAACTCAGCATTGCAGATTAGAGGCAGGAAAGAAGAGCAGAAAATGAAAATTTGGAGCTGCGGGAAATTCCCCTACACAGCGCCTTGTTGTTCATGCTCTTTACCTTTGTTCACCATTTTCCCTTGTTCTTTGTTTTTTGGCTGGCTTTCATATTTTGTTACATTTTTGTTTCTTCCCATTTTATCCCTTCTAATACCTTATGAATTGGGTTGTTTTGTAATTTCCCTTGTTACGAGCATATATAAGCCTCGATGCGTATCAACTGCCAATCAATCGAAAGTAAAGAAGGCTTTGACTCTCCATATGTCTTCTGCTTCCTTTTTCCCTCATTTCTGGCACTTTTTGAGCAGCCAAACACCCTTTGAGGATGACAACTCGGAGGATGGTGGCAAACCACTCTCTTCCTTGAAGGCTAATGGGCTAGGTAACTAGGCGTAATAAAGAGATTCTCATGCTTTCACTTGCAGTGTGGCACATTATTTTTGTTTTTTCTCTTCACGCTAGGTTTAAATCCCTAGATTCACCTTGAATGATACATGTTTGTGTCACCCAGGGTTCGAGTGGATGCTTCTTAGATCTGCGAGATTCATGAGATTACCCTCTATTAATCATTGTAAGGTGAGTCGAGGGAGATCTCATTTTCCTTGTCGGGACCATGAATGATCCCAGTAAATGTTGTTTTCAAAAGGAAAATTTTGAGTTTAGATTTTGTATTAAGATCAGTTGGAAATGACTATAGGTCAAATCTTTGACAAATGAACCGGGACCTAGTTCATATAGAATCCTAAGCCCAGTATCTGATACTTCAAAGAAGACCTCATAAATATTTTTCTTATTTTTCTTCATTTATTATCCAACTTGCAACCATCCGACTCCCTTGTTTTACCAAAACCCCAAAATCCAAATTGAATTCAACATTTTGAACCTCCTTTGTTAGTCATTTGTGCAGAAAACCTGTCTGTGAGTTCGTTTGCAAAAGCGCTCTTTGCGGTAGCTTTGCCTTTCTGGTAGGAAAGTGGAATCTCTCTGTGTGATTTCGGATCACCCTATTGTGGCACGAATCAGGTACCGGTACCATATTGGTTTTGGTCAACTTGTACCGGTACCGAAATTTCGGTACTGGTACCCAATGTTCTGTTTCGGACCAGTGTTAGTAGTTTGGCTAAAACGTGGTCATTTCTTATCCGATTTGAATGATTCAAGTTTCTGGTTAAACTAGACTTCAAGGAGAACAAAACACCACAAATAATTTTCAAATTCTGACTCTATCTTTGACTGAAATTCCTCAAAGTGAGACTATGTTCAAAGCCCAATTTGGTTAGATTTGAACATAGAGTAATTAAGTTTATTAGAGGACTGGCAGTTTGATTATAGATTTGGGTGATTCAGTTGGAGAAGAACCATAACTGTAGCTTCAAAGGGTATAAAGAATTAGTGTCAAATATGAAGTTAAGATTTGAAATTTAAAAGACAGTGGCTCTTTGTAACTCACTGCTCTGATCTTTCAGTCAAACTGATTATACAAGGCACAACTTGCATATTTATCGTTAGGGGGACTCAAGTATGTAGTTAATTGGACTCTATGGAAAATATTGGGTCTAGAATCTAACCATATGCCATTTAATAAATTTAGTACCCATCTTGTCTCAAATTGATTGGTGTGCCAAAGTGCTAAATCATCTTGAGTTAAAGTTAATTTGGACCCATGGTAGAAAGGGATCTTAGATATGAACAAACAGCAATATATGTAGATTTGATGTAAGGGCATAGATAAATACCTACGGGTATCGAAAAGAAGAGTCTCTGTGCGTACTCCTACGGAGATAGGGCGATCACGATAAAATCTGAAATAACCGTGCGAAGTATAGAAATGTGTAAGTATATGTCATAAGATATATGATAGTTTGATAAGGAAGGTACATGAAGATATAAGTTATCAAAATACAGATGTTACAAGTAGATGACATGATAAATAGCGGCCAGAAAAGCGTGACGCGTGTGAAAACATTATGTCCTTGTTTATAATGTGGATTAAGTTATATGGTGTATCACATATAGCGAGAAAGATAACAAATGATGTGAAATACATGAATGAACAAGTATTATTAAGAAGGCTATAGACCAGATAAAGACCTGCTGGGTTACATAAATGATATATATATGATTAAATATACTGGTCGTGAGTTATTGATTATTTAGACATATGATGAGTATGACTACAGGGTGAATGATGGCGGAGCGCGTTACGGTCGGTGCTTCGGCGTCTTTGCTGTAAAAAAATACGTATGTTGGTAGACCGCGATGTTGACACTCTGCTGAATACTACGACACTTCTTTAGTGGTGACGTTGATGAATTAACGGCATCTGCTAGTCTTTACCAACGCCCATTGTGTGGGCGGTGCGTTACGATCGATTGCTGGCCTCCTGCTAGTGCTCACGACGCCGATGCGTGACGGCGTTGATCGTGCGACGCTCCTGTAGTGCTCGACCTTCGCTGCGAAGTAATTTAGACGTTGGTCGTTCTTGGCACTCCTGCTGATGCTCTGGCGCTTATTGTGGTGACGCGTTCAGATCGTGCTTGTTACTCTGTTGGTGCTCGGCACCTCGGTATTGTATTGTCTTGGTGCCGTATTGTGTTTGTATCTACTCATTTCTTATGATTGGTATGGGTAGTGAAATGATTATGATCAGACTCAGATAAAGATAAGGTAAAGAAATGAATATAGTACCAAAGATCTGAATGTGCCCTCACAGTACCTTTGTAGCTGTTACGCTGGTACCCTCTACGGGTACTTTTGTACAAGTAAAAATCTCTGTAGTACCTGGACCTTTTCATATATAATATAAGTAGTTCATATAATATAAATATAAGTCAGTATTTTCTAATTTTCTCTGTATAATATTGATATGTACCTCTGGTACCTCTGTATACTATTATCCCCAATTTTTTAGTACAAATAAAATCTCATGTTTCTAAGTGCTTAAATATCATAAATATTATAAGTTACATGTCTGAAGATTAAGATCCGAAGCTCTAAGCATAATCTTAATATAACTATAAGATCCGTAATACAAGTATAAGATCAAAATATGAAACAGCTCAATACCGTATATAATTAGTATCTGAAGTATAAGATCCGAAATACAAACATAACCTTCGCAATGGTAGATCAGTAAAACAAGGATATCTTACGTAGTACAAGTATAAGATACGAAGTATAGTATATTCTGTAGTACATCTGAATTTACCTCAGTAAAGGTCTAGCTACGCAACTCCTGAGAGGTCAGAATAAGTATTAAGATATAAGTCCGATGTGTCCTTTGGGAGATCTGATACATTATCTGAGGAAATATATATAGTATGTAATCCTCAGAGATAAATATTAAGTATGTGTCCTCACAGGAGATATAAGTATAAATATGTGTCCTACAGGAGATCGGAATAATTATAAGATTTTCATAAATTGTAGATTCAAGAACAGTATAAAGTTTTTATAAGTATAAGTTCGGTACCGTTATCTGAGAAGTCACGAACAAGCATAAGTTCATTACAAGGATAATTATGTATGTAAATGTGTTATATGAATTCATGAATTGTGATATACATTCTGCCCATTTATATGTTTATTATGATTCATTATAAATGCATGTGTACCGGTATAGGGTTATAGTTTCCACGCTGTGGCTTGCGGGATTCTGTGTGAAGTGAGGAGAAGACATCAAGCTTCCGCATCTTTGCCGGGCGGCACACTAGTGGGGTTCACTACATGAGTTAGTGCTACGATTTATAAATGTATAAGTACAGTTTTGTATGTAAATGGGACTCAGTATATGTGTATAGATTTTGATGGAACTTCCCCTCAGTGGTGGATTCTTTTGTATATGTAAATGATTTTGTTATTCTGAGAGAAATTGTTTGTATACCCGTCTGAGTTCGGCTCTGAGAAAAAAAGGTAAAAGTTTGATATATAGTCTCGTCGGTTCAGTTCGGATCTACTTCGGGTGACCAGAATCGGTGTGACATGGCCAGATCTTCACCAGAAATTATCATCATGGCGCTCATGCGAGCCTGGAAATTTTCTTCTGACGTGCTAAACTACCATCGACTACCATTGATTTGTTACCGTTATGCAATCAAACACTAAACTGGTGTTGATTTTCAACCATCTCCACGTCCATTTCGTGATATACATGCGTATAATATAATGTGTCATTGCATGTTATATCATACCACATGTATAATGAATCTTGCATAGTTAACTCAAGCCACAATTCATCATGTATACTGGACCCAATTATCTTGATTGCATATAATTTCCATACAATCACACATTCCATGTCAATATATTTATACATATATCAATATCTTATTACACAACTACACTAAACATATTATTCAAAAACCAGCAACAACACCCTTGATTGTTAGTATGATATGCTAATATACAACAATCCACAAAAGCGGCTCAGGACAAGCAATAAAGGAAGCTACCAAACCAAAAGCGTCAAACACTTAATCTAATTCTAATGGACTTGAAAACAATCCCCGAGTCGGTCCATAGTAGCCGCTGGATTAAGTCTTATAATCTAAATGCGGACCTGACAAATAACAACTGGCGGTGGCAATCTTTTGGAACAAATGGACATAACATGATATAAAGTCCAGTTTGGTGATTAAAAGCCTAACATCAAGTTCCTTTGATGGGCTTCACAACTATGAAGAACATGATTCAAATTCCTCCATTTCCTAACTGAAAGTAGTCCCGATTACAGATAGTGTGTGGGTTTAAAAAACAGTTGTGGCAGTCTCGAGAATGAAATTGACCATAACTTAAGTTGTAGTGATCCAATTTGGGTGATTAAGTTTAACATCAGGTTCCTGGGTGACTAATTTGTGAAGAATCCAAGTCCAAATTCCCTCTCAGTTTGGCTTAAAAACAAGTCCCCGAACTCTGAGCGATTAATAGGGTCAGCAATTTATGGTGAATCACAAAAAGACAAATGGACCATAACTTGACGGTGTGAGTCAAATTTGGGTTAAGCCTAAATTCAAATTCATTGATGCATGTATAATTTCTATGAAGAACTTGAGTCTAAAGTTCTCTCTTTAGCAAAGATCCCCAGTCGACCAATGTGTAGGATCAAACGGAACCTTGATCCCATAGTCCCAAAGTGCGGTGATGGACCCTTCATGGCCGAACCGGGCCCAGCTATGGCCCCTTAGGGCGAAAACTCTCGACGACCTTGGTTCGAAAATAAGCCAGTGAGATCTCTATCTTGGAGCCAGAAGAAGCCCTGAGTGGTGGTTTACTTCACAGACACAGAAACCTTTGATTCCCAAACTCGTTTGGATCTCAGTGAAAATCCCACCGGTGCCCCAGTAGTCCTATTAGTCTAGTAGATGAACTTTGGTTTCTGGCTCAGACCAATTGTGAGGCGGAACTCCGTGAATCTTGGAAAGAAGCTTGGATTTCTTTCTCTCCCTCTCTCTCTCTCTCATGATGACAAGCTGAATCTGAACTCCATTACTTAAGCTCATTTTTGACTGATAAATTAGTTTTAGTTGTTGTAACCCTTGTCTAAGACTTAACCCAGGATGTTTCTTACCATAACAATTGACTGTCAAAGTTCAAGTTAATTTATTTTAAATTAAGTTGCATAATTTATTTTCCACTTTTCAGATTTTTCTCCAAAATCACCTTTTGAGATCCTCTTGGCTTCAGTAATCGTTAAATCGGATTGTCTGAATTCAACAAAATTTTTCTGGCTAACTAGATTTCACGAGACGAATCCAACGGTGATGTCCGTTTTGTCATCCGAGATCAAGAAAAATTCAAGATTTTCAACCTTAATAAAGCAATTCTTGTTTTTTTCAGAAAAATTAAAATTATCGGGTTTTACAAAGATCGATAGCCTTATAGTATAATAAGCGAGACAAGCACACTGACTACCTACCGGGTATGGTTTGAGTTGGTTTCTTATGCACCTAATCATAATTATCGGTGATCTACTAACTTTGGGCGTGCAGCTGAAAGTGAATCAAGATGGATGGGTGCTATGGAGGAATGCAATCTTTGTAAGAAGCCAAACATGGGAGTTAGTGGAACTACCTAAAGGGAAGAGAGGGCTATAGTGTGTAATTAAGTTACATGAAGAAAGAAGCGGTTTTAGAAAAGTAGGGTGAAAAGTTCAAGACTAGCCTAGTTGCAAAGGGTTACTCACCGAAGCAAGGGGTTGACTATGATGAGATATTTTCCCTTATGGCCAAACATACCTCTATTAGGACAGTGTTGAGTTTGGTAGTGCATTTTGATATGGAGTTAGAGCATATGGATGTAAAGATAGCTTTCCTTCATGGTGAGTTGAAGGAGACTGTCTACATGGTATAGCTAGAAGGGTTCACTCTGAAATGGACTCAGGCACTTGGTTGTAAATTGAATAAATCACTATATGGAGATAAATCTCAAGGCAGTAGATGCAAGAGATTTGAATCCTTGATGATCAGAATAACTAAAATATCTTTGAGTATGATTGTTGTGTTTGTGAAAAAGTCTTGGTGATGGTTATTATTTTATGTTGCTTTATGTGGATGATATGAGTATTTGATTGCTCTGAAAGTATGAGTGAGTCAACAAATTAAGATTTTGTTGAATAGAGGAATTTGATATGAAGGATTTGGGTGACGAAGATTCTTAGGATGGAAGTGTAGAGACAAAGCTTTAGGAGATTGTAGTTTGTCTCAGTGGCTATGTTATGAAGGTGTTGAAGAGGTTCAACATGGAAAATGAAAAGTAAGTAAGTACACCTTTGGCGAACTGTTTCAGATTGCCTAGTACATAATGCCCAAAGACAAATGATAGTATGATGAGTGCACAAACACTTTCGAAGTTATACCGCATTTGTCTTACGTTTTTAAGCGTTATTTTACATTTAAACATGTATTTTCTATAGCTCGATATCTGATTAGTTCAATTGGTGTGAATGCAGGCGCAATTGGTGTGAAAAGGGCAGTTTTTGGAAGCATTCTAGAGCTGAGGATGAAAGTGCCTAAAGATGGCTGGAACGTCGCGACGTTCCAACGTCGCGACGTCCCCACGTCGTGACGCCTTAACGTCGCGACGTTGGGTCAACTAATATAAAAGTCAACAAGTGGCAACGTCGCGACGCCTCAACGTCGCGCTGACGTCTTTGTCGCGACGTTACCGCGTCTTGACGTGGCCGCGAGTTATGCCTCTCAATCATTAAAAGCAAAGAGCCAGATTCAAGGGGATCGAGATCGAGGAAGCGCCTGAACGAGGCACGGAAGTCACGGCGTGGGCTTTGACTTTGGAAAGACCATGTTTTATATCTTCTTTTTTCGGACGGAAAAGGCGATGTTTTATAGATTAACTATTTGTGTTTTCTCATTCAGTATGTTCTAGATTTATCCCTAGGGTGTTGTTGAACCCTGTCACATTTTCATGGATTAAAGATTAGTATTTTATATTATTCAGTTGTTTATAATTTGTTAGTATCTTCTTTATATTTGTGAATGTTCCCATGATGTCTGGCCAACTTATTAAGCGTGACCATCGGAATCAGAGATTCGAGAGATGAGGATACGAGGGATACAGTAGAGTAACCGGTTGATTTGGTAAATAGAGATATTCGATCGAAGGTGGCAATTAAAATTGACATTTAAAGCGTTTGGATCTTGAGTTAAGAGGTAGATATTTTCAGCTCTACTAGCGAATAGGCGGATACACCTGAGAGAGGGTATTTAAGTAACAAGATCACTAGCCATTAATAAATCATAAATAAGCTGAATAATATCTCTTTGAGAATAATCACCATAGAAGTGACGGGGGGAGACATAGTCTAGTCTCATTTTTGCAATAATTAATTAGTTAGTTAGTTTAGTTTACATTCGGACACTAGTACTCTTTCACACAACACTTATATCGAGATAAATATTGCAGGCCAATCTCTTTGTATTCAACACACCTATCCCCATGGATCGATATCGAACCATAGGTACACTATATTACTTGGGCAATGGCGTGCGCTTGCGCTACATAGGCGTACATTTATACACACCAGCTTTCATCTATCGAGTTTTGGCGTCATTCGCAAAGGATGGTTGAGTGATATAAATTAAGCCATTAGATATTACTCTGGAATTTTTTTTGTTTTTTTTTGTTTTTTTTACAAGTCTTTGATAAGTTGATTTCTTGTTTGATGATTGCAGTCAAGGTTTCAATGAGCGCATGCAACGATGAGATCTAGTTGATCTACCTCCGTTTGATCACAGGCAGAAAGGACCTTACGAACTGTGAAGAGAAGGCAGAGCGGACTAGAGATCTAGCAATCATGGAGAACAATGAAGAGCCCCTTTGGGATCTTAGCATTGTTGAGCAAGCGGGCCACATAGGAATTCGAAGTAGAATAATGGAAGGAATCGGCACCCGGGCGTTCTCTGTTGGATGATCCGTTCATGTTGTAGAGGGGTTGCCTTCAGCTCTGATTGTGACAGTATCAGAGGCCTGTTGATGAACAACTGAATTTAGTGGTAACATTCACAATTCTTTGAAACATCTTATTTCATGGATTACCCCATGAGAATCAAATATGCATCGACCCGACTTCTCGAAGTCTGCGACACGATCAGAAATGATGGGAGTTCTTTTGACCGCTGGTTGAGGTTGTTTCCCACTCCCACTAGGTGTCAAGACCAACATTGATTAATAGTGACCAGATTGATACTTCATGGAGCGATTTAGTGAAATTCCTGACCCGAGTTTTCCGCCCTCGAAGAATTACGCTTGTGTAGAATTAATCTTTTGGACAAGCTGGGAAGGCACGCGAGAGAGAGACATGAATGTTGCGAATCTATTAAAAGTGCCACATGCCAGATGACGGATTGATCAGAGATTATCAGTTCTATCAATAGTGAGAGTGCTTCAAACGATGATTGTCTGCCTGGTGGAGCACTAATGAAGAAAACCGGATTGACCCTGAAATTATGAAATCTTTGTTATTTAATCGGCCTAGGGAGAAGACCTGGGTAAGCCATAGGTGTACGGATGACGAGGTTCTCTTGTGTGGTTAATCATGTTGCCTGTTGACTAATGATTAACAGATGACAAGGCTGTTTGAATACCGTACAGACTAACGTGGATTGTGTGAATTACGTGGAGGAAACTGTAACACAGAATGTGATCAGTAAACCAAGCGTGACGAGGTCTAGTATGTGTCGAGTTAATGGAATATTACATAACAGAGACGATATGGAAATAACTATCAGAACCAAAATCAAGGCCAAGGTGTTGACAATCAAGATCAGAACAGTGAGCGATCGAAGTATGGATGGAGGAACAATCGGGTGCTGCCATCACCAGAGTGGCGAACCACCTCACGAAAAAGACAGACTTAGAATATTTGCACAAATGCTCACACTCACACACCGCTTAGCCTTTATGAATGAGACAAAGGCGATCACAGTATGATGCAATTGACAATCAACCGCACGAGTTGAAACTTAGGAGTGCAGATGGGTCGATGGCGATCTATTAAGCGAAGGAGAAAGGCGGCGGGGTTCCACTTACCAACCTTTGAAGTGGTGAAGAGATGGAATAATGTTTATGTTCATGATCCTGAGAAGTGGTAAAAATTGGGGCGAAACTGACAGTTCATGAGGAAGTAGAAATGAGAAGGTCGCTTGGCCGGTGGAATGATGATCGATGGGAACAACCTCTCGAAGCTCGGCTGAAAGCACTGAAGCAAGGACAACCTGGTTCCATCCTGCGATCAAGCATAGTGGATCGCGGTTTTGCAAAAATTCATGATGTTCAGCTACATCAGCCATCGTTGCTGGTGCTGCAGACGATGCCAGATTATCATTTATGAAGGACATCTTGTCTCTCGGGAAGAAGATTGGTTGATTTCGAAACAATTAGCTTAACTGAGGAATGTAGTGCCATACTTCAGAGGAAGCTGTCGCAAAAGCTAAAAGACCCAGGGAGTTTCACTATCTATGGTGCGCATTGGTAATGTTATCTTTGAGAGAACCTTGTGTGATTTAGGTGCGGCGGTAATCTCATGCCCTTGTCAGTTTTAGCGTTGGGATTAGGTGGCTCGTCAACCTGATCGCCACTTCAGCTTGCAGGTATGTCTTGGAAAGCATCCGAGAGAGTGGCAAGAATGTCTTAGTAAAGGTTGACAAGTTTATCTTCCCAGTAAGTTTCATTGTATTAGAATATGGAAGAGGGACAAGGAAATACTAATCTTGGTGGGCGTTTCTGTAGTGAGGCAATGATTGATGTTTAGAGGGGAGAACTGAAATTGAGAGTGCAGGAAGACGAAGTCAAGTTCAACGTGTTGAAATTTGTGGGGCCTCAGGCGAAGTGAGTGCCTTGTTTCATGGCGAGAAATAGTGAGGCTATAGTGTCTAGCCAAAGAGTGGTCTCATATAGACCTTTGGAGGCTAGCCTAGTCTGAGAATGATTCGAGAGAATATGAGCGAAGGCGAGGTATGTAAAATGGATGGTTCGGACCGTGAAGAAATGCCGAATCTCTAGTTGTCTTGACACAGTACCTTGGTTGAACAACCATCAGATGGAACAAAAACCTTTACCCATCATTTGGAAGTATGCATATCTTGGGACAACATCTACCTTACTAGTGATCATCTCAGCATCCTTGATTGAACTAGAGGAAGAGAAGTTATTGAGGGTCCTTAGAGACCATAAAAATGCGCTCGGCTGGTCTCTGGCCGATTTAAAAAAGGATGTGTCATTTTTATGCATCATATTTTATGGAAGATGGTATAGCCTGGTGGAAACAGGAGAGTTGAATCAACTGAAGAGTGTGCGAAAGAGTAAATGTTTGGATCTTGGGGTAATTTATCCTATCTCGGAGCGATTGCATGGGTAAATCAGTTCAGTAAGTACCCTGAAGGAAGAATATTATCATGACGAAACAATATATTCTCTTGCCTTCTGATCCAGGTGGATTTGTAATTGATTATCGGAAGCTGAACAAAGCCACTCGAAAGATCATTTACATTGTAGTTCACGGATCAGATGTTGGATCGATTAGCTGGTCATGAATATTATTGCTTTTTGGATGGATACTTGTTTTACAATCAGAATTGCTATAGCCTGGATGGAAAGTGTTCTGTATTAGGACGTGGCATTCAGGCGGATGCCCTTTGTTGTGCAATCGTCGGCCACTTTCCGCGTCTATGATGGCCATATTCTCCGACATGGTTGAGAAGACAATCGAGATCTTCATGGGCCGATTACGATTATTGGGTAATTCATTTGGTATTGTGCGGAAAATTTGGATCAGTGTTGATGATGTGAGAGCCAATTAGTACTCAATTGGGAGAAGTGCCATTTATGGTACAAGAGGGTATTGTACTCGGACATCCAGATTTCGTGAGAGGAATAGGAATGAGCAGAGAAGCGAAGGTGGAAGCGATTGAAAAATTACCTCCACCCTCATCGAGTGATAAAAAGGGATAAAAGTTTTTAGTACGTTGGATTCTATAGGCACTTCATCAAAGACTTCTCGGATTCAAACCGTTGTCTGTCTCTGGTGGACCCCATTTGAGTTGATTCCTGATGTTTGCATGCATTTTCAGTGTTAAAAAGATAAGTTGGTATCAACCCACATTGTAGTGAGCTCGAGATTGGTCCTTCCCATTTGAACTTATGACTGAGTGATTTCACGATTGGAAGCGATGTTAAGACAAAAGCAGAAGAAAATTTTCATTAAATCTACTATCTTGACGAGAACCTTGATGATAACAGTTGGATCAGCCCTCTGAGAAAAGACTGTGGCTATTATTACTTCCCAGTAAGTCAGGCCTTATTTGATTGGTATGGTGTAGTTCTGCTGATCGATACGCCATAAAATGCTGATGACTAAAAAAGGCAGCCAAAGCCAGACTAATTCGATTGGGTTCTATTCTTTGCGAGGTCGCGATTGAATTAAAAACCAGAAAGCCTTAGACCTAGTGGCGGATCATCTTACTGATTGGAAGGAAGCAGTGATTAGTCATTTCAGAGTGATGGCGATTTTTTCGGATGAATGACTCATTCATTAATTGAAACGGTTCATGATTTTAAGTGTGTGAATTGTTGGTAGCCAATTGATCACTGGAATTTAACTATTAATAGAAAAAGCGGTTTTGTACACTTGAAAACTACTATTGGGGCCAATTCTTTGAGACATTCTGTGGCGACCCGGGTGATCGAGGAGATGTGTGTGCGAAGATGTACACGATATCTTGCACAACTTACATTACCATGTGGTGGACATGGTGTAGTGAGAGCAACTGACGAGTGCTTGATCAAGGCCTGCGGCTACCTTATTTAAGGATGCTCATCATTTGTATCCACATGTGACAAATGTCACTTGAATGGGGGCATTTCTAGAAAGGATGAACAGCCCATGCATCCTATTCTAGAAGTCAGATTGTTTGATTTATGGGATGGATTTCAGGGACCATTTCCTATCCTGCAACTTTGTACATCTTGTGCGATGGATTATGTCTCGAAGTGGGTTGAGCTGTTCAGGCCCCTGTGATCTCCAAGGTAGTGGCTAAATTTCTGCAGTCACATATTCTCGCGATTCGGAACTCCTCGAGCACTGATCATGATAACGGTACTCATTTCTGCAATAAGATGATTGACAAGGTTTTAAAAGTATGGGGTGCGCCATCATTGCCTCCACTTGCATATCACCACGTCAAATGGGCAACGGTATAAATCGAAAGGGGTAGTCATTACGGAGGAAGCGATTCGCCCAGTTTCGAAGGACTGGTCTAAAAAGATTGATGATGCACTCTGGGCGTACCGAACAACATTTAAAACACCCTTGGGGATGTCACCTTTCAGAATTGTTTATGGAAAAGCATGTCACCTGCCAGTGGAATTGGAGCATCGAGCCTACTAGGCAACTCGGTAGTTGAACATGGACGTGCTCTAGCGATTGAAGCGTTGCTATAGCTCGATGAACTAGGCGGTGAATGAAAGCATGAAAATGCTCGCATTTACAAGGAAAAGACAAAGGCCTGGCATTATAAGCACATTACCAGAAAGGAATTCGAGGCGGGGCAACAGGTCCTATTGTTTAATTCCCGACTCAAACATTTTCCCGGGAAATTAAAGTCTAGATGGTCAGGACCTTTCACAATGACCAAGGTCTTTCCACATGGAGGGGTAGAGGTTACACATCCTGAGAAAGGAACTTTCACAGTTAACACTGCTTGATTGAAGCGTCTTTTGGGGCGAATTTCATGCGGATGTGAACAATTCCATTTCTTGCATCCGAAGAAGTCTTTGATGCGATCATTAGAGCTCGAGTTCTGGCACAGTGAGATCAGGCAGTGACTAAACATTAACATAGCACTTCTTGGGAGGCAACCCAAGTTCTTCTTGCAATTTTTCCTTTCTATAGTTCAATTTCTTTTATTATGTTTTAAGTTATATTGGTTTGGCATTACATCCCATTAATCTGAATCCTTTTGGATGTATCTGTCGGGACCAGCGTCCGTGATCTTGGGGAGATGGATTCATGCGAGCACTACAAAGTCCAGAGCGTCACATTTACACGAGGGGAGTTTTCTCTTATCTTAGACCATGGTTGCATAATGTACATTTTGGGCCTTCTTTGTAACGTCGCGACGTTGGCTCTCAACATCGCGACGTCAGTTTGACCCTTCTCTGGCACGTCGCGACGTTGGATTTCAGCGTCTGGCGTTATTTGAACCTGCGGAATGTCACGGCGTTGGATCTCAGCGTCGCGGTCGGTACCACCACTCTGCGGAGCGTCGAGGCGTTGGTTGACGTCGCAACGTTGGGCGCTCCCATACGGAGCGTCGCGACGTGCCTCGGCGAGCGTCGCGACGTTGCCTTGTTTAAGGCCAAAAATCACCTTCATTTTTGCTCTTACCCTACTCCCTCTTGGCTTAAACCCTAGTGCACCCTGTGTCGCCCTTCCGCACCAAATCTTGCCGGAGTCCATTTCCATCCCGTCGGAGGCCATTGTTTTGCCTAGACACCATCACGCAAACGCTGTCTACAGTTCCGCCCACTACTAGTCGCGTCACGTCTCGCACCATCCACTACCCATTAGGTGTCCTTGCCTCGATTTAGGGTTCGATTGCCTCCATCTTAGGTTTCGGGTGCGCCAGTTGGGTTTATCATATGTCCTAGGGCTGGTTTCTACATCTATGTAGCTCATTTGGCCCTAGTGTTCATAGTGCATTGTAGGTGCTCGACATATTGTCTAGACACCCTAGGTGTGTCACATTGGTGCCATTTGAATCATTGTCCTTCAGGGCTCTGGTAGCCACCATTGTCGGTAAAGGCGAGAAGTTGCTTACCTGCAAACGGGGTCGGGCCCGGTGAGGACCCGGCCGAGATTTGTCGGTTCGTTAACGAGGGTGCGTGATGATTTGGCACATCTTGAACCATTGATCGTTTATTAAGGAAAAGGGTTTCTAGCACCCTGACGATTTTTTCCGCAAAACGATTGCGGCCAGGGATGTGAGCACTTTGCCAACCACCTCATCCGGTGCGATGAGTGTGGTGCGAATTCTCATCCAACCTCGCCTCCCACGTCGTCGAAGGTTCAGTGCGCGGGGTGTTGGTCGAACCCCGGTCGCGGTCGATCGACCACTTTTATAATCTTGATCGTATTTACCAGGGCGCGCGTTGTTCTGGCGACCCGATTACCCGAGGTCATTCGAGTCTTGACAAGCGGGGCGGGGTAGTGGAAAGCAACAATGAGGGCCATGTCGTCCGCGAGACTGGCGTTTGGCGTTTATCCCGAGTGCATCGCCCAAATGCGTCGCGTCTCATTGACGGCGAGCGTGTGAAATGACGCCAGCGTGCCTGCTCAATTATGCCATCATTCAGGATATCCCTTTTGATGTTGGGCAGGTTATAGAAGACGCTATCCTCCATAATTGGGACGCTAAGATGAATTTGGGGCACCCTTTCCTCATTTATAGCTTATGCGGCTTGAGTCGGGTGCCGCATGACTAATGAAGGCGTGGTTACACCCCATCAGGCAATATCGAGTTAAGAGGGACAAGCTGGGTGTACCCGACACAGGGGACCTACGATTCGGTCGTAGGCCCTCGGACAGGCTTCATATTTATCGGGCCGCTTTGGACTCTGGGCGACCCCCAGAGGACATTGGGCTGATCTACCCGCCCGCCTCAGCACGCCCACCCACAGCCCCGGCTAAGAAGCGCTCCTCAGTCGCGACTGGTGGACGGTGCTCTCCCTTCTTGGCGTTTTGATGCGTGCAGGATGAGACCGGGGCAGGAGTCCTCATCACGGGATATGGAGGCCCTTGTAACGTGCTTATGGTTCTGGCCAGCAAGCCTGTTCTCCAGACAGCGGTCCCTCAAAGCCCAGCTAGCCCAGCTTCTAGCACTCCACCAGCCGCCACCGCCACCACTGCAGTGACCCGTTCGATCACCAGGGGAGTTCCCTTCACCCTCTACTGTTCTTTTATTGCTAGTGGGGACACTGGATATTTTTGTTTGGGGGTGTGATTGATGATTAATTGATCGAGTTTTAATGAACAATGTGTTTTCTTTTAGTTTGTATTTATTAACTTTATAGTTTAGTTTCGTTAAAGCATGTCATTTATTAACCAGTTTAGTTTTTACATTTACGCTTTTTCATTTAGTTGTCGAGTCATGTGTTTTAGTTTACGTTTGTGTTTTTGGTAGAATTATATCTATGTTTAGTGAATCATGTGTCGGTAGTTTGTATGTGTGTGCCATGTTTGAGAGTTGAAAGATCATTTTTTGGCCAAATCCGCTATCATAGAAAGCAGTGTATATCTCTAGACAGGATTCATAGGGTGTTTGGCTCGGGTAGGTTGAATGGTGGGGGGCATGACTCACCTGGTTTATTCAGAAACTGCTCGAGGGCTGTCACGCTCACACACAAATGATCTCTAGGGTATGCTTAGGTGCCGAGTCAGTGAGAGTTAAACAAACCACTGGGTGTCTCTGGCTTACCAAAGAGATGGGACACCGTGAATAAAGAAGTTGCCTTCGAGCCCCAAAATAAAAATAAAAATAAATAAAAAAAAGAAAAAAAGAAAAAAAAAATAGAAATAGAATAAGTGGGATATTATTAACAGAGACGCAGTGGGGGCCTTTCAAAAGCATTTTCAGGCAGGCGGCGGGAGTAATTGAAGCTTCAACGCCCGTTACGAGGACGAGAAGATGGAAGTTTCCTCTGACTTGGGGCCCTTGGGTTTGGTTGAGTCATTCGAGGTGGCGTTCGAAGGGAATGCGTGCCCTTAACCGGCGGTGGGGAGTCACCAGTAATCCGTACATAGACATAACATAAACTTCACGGGATAGTTTTGTTCTATGTTGTGAGTAGGTATATTAGAAATTGCAAACGGTGCTTTCCGATCCTTTTGTAGTTAGATTTTCCCAATTAGGAGAGTTGAACTCAAGTTTGGGGGCGTCGGAACCTAAGTGTACACTAGAGGTCATTTATTTAACGCACATAGGGTCCTTGGGAAAGGTTATTGAATACCTCGGAGGTTGAGGCACTGATCCTCACGAGTTCAACCTAGTTCTAACTAGAAAGTCGAACACCCGTGTGTGCATCCTTGAACCGAACAAAGCGGCAGGTGTGAGTCTGTCAATTTGATCTTCTTATCAGCATGTGCATCACTATATTAGTGTTAGACCTTATAGTATGTAGGGTGTGAGTCCGGTTTAGAGTCACGTTCTTGGCAGGGACGAAAAGCTAAGTTTGGGAGTGTGATGGTGCACAAAACTTTTTCGGGTTATACCCTTCTGTCTTGTTTTTAAGCGTTATTTTACATTTAAATATGTATTTTATAGCCGATGCCGATTAGTTCAATTGTGGTGTGAATGCGGAGTGCGGTGGTGTGTGAAAAGGGCAGTTTTGGAAGCATTAGGCGGAGGATGAAGTGCTAAGTGGTGGAGCATTCGGCGTCCCCGTAAAATGACGCTGACGTCGCTGACGTTGGGTCTAACTAATATAAAGTCAACCCGGCGTGGCGTCGGCGCCTGGCGTCGCGGCGTCGGCAGCAGTTATGCCTCTCAATCATTAAAGCAAGGACGAATTCAAGGGGATCGGAGGTCGAGCGTCACGAACTAGGGCACGAGTCCGGCGCGAGGACTGACTTTGGAAAGAGCCATCATTTTGCTTCTTTTGGACGAAGAAGCGATGTTTTACCCAGAGATTAACTATTTGTGTTTTTCGTTGATGTCATTTAGATTTATCCTAGGGTGTTGTTGAACCACAGTCATTTCATGGATTAAAGGTGTTTTATATTCAGTTGTTTATAATTTGTTAGTATTTGCTTTATATCTGTGAATCATTTACATATTTGTGTATTAGCGTGATATCTTTGGAGATAGAGATTAAGTGAGGATACCCGGGGATAGAATAAACTGACCTTCGGTTGATTCGGTAAATAGAATATTAGATCCAGAAGGTGCATGAGTGGAATTAGAACATTTAAGCGTTTGGAGTATCTAGTTAGAGTAGAGATACACTCAACTCTACTAGCGAGATAAGTAGATACACCTCGAGAGAGGGTATTTAAATAAATAAGATCACCTATCATCGATAATCATAAATAAGGCCCGAATAATATCATCTTTAAAAATGAAAGTGAGGAGGAGACATAGCTAGTCTCCGATACATAATAATTCATTCGGACAGATAGTTTAGTTTACATTCCAGACACTATTACTCTTTCACACAACATATCCAAATAATATTACAGACCAATCTCTGTATTCAGCACTATCCCACAGTGAATTAAATATCAAGTATATGGAATTTGTATATTACTTAGGCCTTGTGCGTACACTTGCGCACATAGGCGTACATTTATACACACCACACTTTCAGCCTATCAATGTACATGACATGTCAAAGGTCCCATATGCAAGTGCAGTGGGGTTCTTGATGCATGCTATGGTTTGTACAAGATTAGATTTGGCATAGGTTGTTAATGCAATAAGCAAGTTTCTATCGAATCTAGGACGATCGCATTGGGATGCAATCAAGTGGATTTTCAGACACTTGAGGATGAAAATTGATATTATTCCAATAAATAGAGTGTTCCTTCAATGATTGTAGGATATGTGAACAAAAGAATTATGTAAGTTTTGGATGACATGAGGTCTACCACGGGTTATGTGTTCATAACGGTGGAGGGCTAGGTTGTTGGAAATGCATGAACAGTTCTTGGTGCATTATCTACCAGAATTGGTATGAGCGTGGTGAGGTTGAGCATTATGGCTTGTAGGATTGGTTAGAAGCTAGATGTTTGGCAAGGTGGAGTTCAGTTGCACGCATTGTGTGACAATGAGTACCATTTTTTACCACAAAGAACCAGGTATATCATGCAAGGACCAAACACATAGATGTGAGATTTCACAAGATCAGGGAGTTGGTAAATTCTGGTGAGTTACTGCTTGAGAAGATTCATACTTTTGAGAGTACAACAAACATGATGACAAAACCTGTTACCACACAAAAGTTCAAGCACTGCTTGAACTTGATTAATATCTCCAGATGCTAGATCGGAGATGCCCCGACCTACTTCAAAGAGGTGGATAGTGGCCAAGGTTGAGATTTTTATGGCATGTGACTCATATTGAGGCTAAAAGGGTTGAGCATAAGATATGTTTAGGGTATAGGGATATTTTTGTAATTTGGTCATATTCAGGGTTATTATAAGTACCCTCCTATGTAACCCTATATCGGTGATAGTGAAAGTTTGAGTTGCCATTTCCATGGATATAGGCACACTGCCAAACCATCTAAAATCTGTGTGTCTTCTTCGTTTTTCTTACTCTGATTTTATTATTGTTGTTGCACGAATAACAACATCCTTTTAGTATTTCATCTTTGTGACGCATGAAATGGCTAAATGATGCTGTGAGTAGTATGTCATTTTGATTTCAGCCATCATGGATTAGTATAGACTAAGATGTAAGGAAAGAAGTTTAAATGTCTTGCGACAAAATATTAGTAAAGGATATACGTATAATCCCAGTTACTGACATAATATATTCCAAATTACATAATTCATTATCTTTTTACCATTGGTTGGGTATGAAAGAAAAAGTTGCAAGCCTTGCTAGAATTGATCTTAGAGCGTAAAATGATTAGCCAAAAAAGCGTTGGCGAATTTTTTGGCTCCAAAGTTACTTTTGAGATTTGGCTAAAGCATCAGCGATGAGCATCTAAAGTTAATCTATCACAATCTATTCAACCCTGCACCTGTCTTTATAATAATTACATCATGTGCCACTTCATTCATTTATATCACTTCATACACTATAAATTTGATTTAAAAATATAAATAAATATTTTGAAAATTTAAAATAGAAATAAATATTCAATTAAAAATGTGGCCGCCATATTTAATTAAATCAATAAATATAAATATAAATATTTAATTAAATCAATAAATATAAATATAAATATTTAATTAATAATTTTTGTGGTTGAAAATTTTTTTGGTTACAAATATTAATTAATTTTTAAAAAAAAATGAATATTTTACTACTAAAATGACATAGATAATTTGAATATTTCATTTTAAGTATAAGTAGACAAAAATTGAAATTACATTAAAATAAGCATTAATATTTGCTTATACATTAAAATTGGAGCTTCTTGCATTTTCATTGTTTTTTGCCATAATCGCGCATGCTTCGTGGTTAAATAATGTTTATTGTTTCAGCGGACATATGCGAGATGTCTTTTTCCCTCATGCGTGGCATCATTGGCGATTAGGCGCAACCTCTCTTGCTCATTATGCATCACCTCATCTTGTTGCGATACGACCATCCTGGTTGCCGTCACTCCCTCTGTGCTTGCTCCTTGATGGTGAAGCTTTTGTTCCTCATAAAATTCTTTCTCTTTTCACTCTGCCCGGATATTTCGCGAATCGTATCGAAATAAATTACTAGTATCTGTTGAATTTCGCCTTACTTTTAATGCCTTTCTTTATTTTCTTCTAGAAGTCTCTTCCTTGGACAGCTAAGCGTTGCATTGCTATATGGATCTTGATCCAGTCAAGAGATACGGGTGTTTCATGAGTTCCCTCATAAACCGGGGAGGCGGGGCCTAGGGTTTGGCTTTGCGATTATGTCGTCCACTTATCACGGTATTTAAGCCTTATACCGACAATGATCATAAATCCACGGACTCCTAACTTCTGCTTGGAACATATTCATAGCTTGCACACGCTGCAGAAAAATAAACTTAGATATAAATAAAATTTTCTTTTAAATAATTGATATAGAAAATTATAACTATAGATAACTGACCTCGTCGGTGATGTTCGCTCCACTTTGCGGCCTATTTGCGATTTGTGCGAGTATCCCACGCCATTTTGTACAATAATGTCGGATTTTATCCCATCGATTTTATCTGAACGCCAAAGTCCGTGGTGGGTCAACTCAATATTGGTCTCGAAACTTGGCCATCGCTCGATCCCAACTTTGACATCGGTTGCCCGATACGATCATGGATCTTGAGTTATGGTCGGCAGATATATCTGCTTGATTAATCACGTCTTCCTCAGTTAATGTTGGTTTTGGAAAAATTATGGAGCATCTTAGCCACCATCATAGCACTTTTTCACTAAAACATAAAAGAGAATTCGTTTCTTAAGGCAGAGGTAATTGGTAGAACAACGAAAGTTTTTTCCTTAAAGATAACCATGAACATCCATAATCATGAATTTATTCTTTTCCCCTTCTTGCACTCAATGAAAGAAATTCCTTTCTTCTTCAAACAACATGAAAAAATCTATATATATTTATGTGAGACTGAGAACATAAACACCCTAGCTAGGTGTATCAACATGTCTCACCAGAAACCATTTAGTCATTGTATAATGTTTGCTCATCTTTTAATATATTTGGTTCTTGAAAAATTGAAAATATATGTGTGGAAAAGAAAATAGAGAGGAAAAATGGAAGAAAGAAAAGTGAAAAATAAAAATATATACTTTAATGTTTTTCTTAAACTCTTGTTTCTACTCATTTTAATTATATTTAGTTTTTTCTTTCTTTTTAATGATAAAAATTAAAACTATTTTTCTTAGTATTCGTTTTCTTTTAGTTTTTTCCCATGCTTCAAACACACCACTAGATTTTCGAAGAACAAACAATGGAGGAGTTGGAAGAAGCAGAGGAGGAACATAGCAAGGAGAGATGTGGTGGAAGCAAAGTGACGATCGGCGCCATCAGCGCATTAGAAGACTTTCTGAGACGTTACAGTAAGAAATTTTGTTGAGTTCCACAGCAGCGAAGTTCACCATCCAGCTCATAATTGCGTAGATTGTTCGAATATCTTATAGATCTTAACCACTTTCATATATATGGTGTTATTGAATAAGAGAGAAGGAAATTGTTAGTGTTGGTGATCCGAATTCTTGAGCTGAAGAGAAGGAAGAATGCAGTCCGAAACAGAGGACTTGTCGTGCACGTTCTCGCTTGCTGCGACAAGCATCAGCCACCTCTTCATCGATCCTTCTGTGTCTTGCACGGCAAGCACTTACTTACCTGCTCAGCGAATCTTCTGCTGCCCTCTTACTGACTTGCCACAGCAAGCACACACGTTTTGCTACTTCTTGGCCTGACTTTGCTTAATGGGTTAGGGCTTCTCTTATAAACATATATATGTTATATTTTTGGGGTTTCAGAGTGAGAGTGAGTTTTAGAGAGGCTGAAAACATTGTAACTCTCTCTTCTTTTCTTATTCTCTTCTTCTTGTATCATCTTTAATATAGTGGATTTATAGCTTCTCTGTTTTTTTCCCTATTTGGATTTCCATGTAAATCTTGATATTATATCTTTTTGGTTCTTGTTTGATCCATCATTATTTTTCTAGCAGAAATTAATGACTAGATCTGCCTGTGGATGAGAAGAGATACGGAAAATCCAGTTTCTGTGTCATGGAAGAAAATTGGATTTGCTCATCTCAAAGCCACTGATCAGAAGATATCAGTTTTAGGAGATGATAAAGGCATCTGTTGATTGGGCAACCCATACACTGAAAGGTCGATTATCTTTTATTTAAGTTTAGGTTCTTTTTCAGCTTATGCAGAGTCCTACAGCTTCATATCTTAATCCTATTGTTACGTAATTTAATTCCATAACAATTCAGATGAGTATCCTTCACTTAATTTTTTTTCTAAATTTTGATTATTCATGTTTGTATTTCTTCTTATTTAACAATTCAGATTTGAAGATATGTTCGAATGGGTTGGAAATTTTAAGATGCTGAATTGGTACCATTTGCTAAAAAGTGCTCTTAATCATGATTATGCTGTAATCAAATATTGAAATAGAAAATGAAAAGCCAGTAAAAGTTAAAAAAAAAAAAAACCTTAGCAGCCTTCCTTTCTCTCGTCTTATTCTTTCTAGCCCATTTTCCTTAAGCAAGGATAGGTAAAAAAAATTTTCATTCTTGGCTTCAAATCATCCCATATTCATCTCTTTTTACCATTTTCTTTTATAATAAAGTGATTTTTCCACATAAATCTGAATTTTTAATTTGTTTTATCTTGTTTTTATCGTCGCTTGTGAAGCGTGGTTTATTAATCATCTTAGTTACGGTTTAGTGTTTAAATAGATCTCGTCCGCGATGTTTGCTCTTTATGTGGGTGATTGAGATAATGAAACAAATTCGATCAGACAAAGCGTAGATCGGAGCCATTAAAATCCATTCGATATGTTGTTCATTTGAGTAAGTATCTGATGCGTATTACGTGAGATTGCTCCAGATGTATGGTCTTTAGTGTTGTTATGCATTAAGCTTTGGATGTTGCGTCGTCACTAAAGTTTTGGAATTTGATTATGTGTTGTCGAATGTATTATTAAATTTGAATCGATACAATTCATTAAAAAAAACATCATTGCTATTAATCCATGTAGCGTAAATTGTCATGTTGGCAGTCCATGATTGTTTTTGAAACCTAATTATTATTTTTATTTTTTAAATTAATTACTATAAACTGTCCAATAACAATTGTCAAATAATGCAGAATTGTAATTAATTGTAGGTTGAATAATCAATTTTAATAACTTCACATCTATTCTTTATTTCAAAATTAGATTAATCATGTTGTGCAATTATATATATTAGGAGAGAGAAAATCTTATTACAAACATATCGCAGTTTTTTAGATTGATGAGATATTCTAGGAATTGTTTTATCTCTTCAAATTTAAAGGTGCTCAGCATTTGAAATCAAGCGTTTGGATTGTTTGGTCCTTTAATCCTTGAGACCAAGCTTTTGGGTTGCTAGATGGATCCTTTGACCCTGTATTTTAAGCCAAAATATATTATTTTTAATTGCTTCATATCTTCCGCAATTAAGGATGCATGATATTGCATTTTAGACTGTAAATTAATTCGAAGAAATATTGGGAAGAAGTGAAATCAGTTTCTATTTAATGTAGACATACTGAGAATATCATTTTACTTTTTTGATAAAGAAGAATTGATTCAACAAGGATAGATTAGCGTAAAAAGTTTTTCCAACTTTATAAAATAGTATTATTTCACTTTAATTCAATCGTTGTAACGATGATGATTGATTTAAACAATGAAAATAAGTTACTGATATTAAACTTTCCGCATATGAGACTTGAACTAAGGGACAATTCTTTATATTTTGAATATTTTGCTTATAAAGCATATGAATCTATTATTTATAAAAAATTTCTAGCATTTTGCCAATACCAAAAATTTGTAATACTTGAATATGTTCCTAATGGCCCTAATAAATAACTTATAAAAGTATTATACGGATGATGAACACATCAATAATGTGAAAGATGAAATATCAATGAACTTTTTCACAAATTTTATATGAACCTACTAATATTACTTCAATCTTTCACATTTAAAATTTTTGATATTTTAATCAATTAATATAAGAAAAACTGAATTAAAAATTAACGAACCTCAAAGAGAAAGATTTATAATTCGGAAGATATATTCATACCTTATTTCTTAAATGAAATTTAAATTCTATTACTATCAATAATATAGAAAATTATATGTATCAACATTTATATTTTTTAAGTCAATTTGAAATTTAAAAACAATTATCTATCATATTTCATTTACGAGCATCATCAGACACCAAAAAGAAATAAGAGTAAAACATGGCATGTTCTAGAGATGGTTAATAAAACTTCTCCATTCATTGTCAAATAAATGGTTGAGGATAAGGATAAACTCAGACAAACTAGAAATAAATTTAAGAAAACATCCCAAAGCCATCCAAACACTGATATTACTATTAATAGTGAGTGCACATAGTAACTAGTGATTATCAAATCATTGGCCAATTGTACACGTACTTATATTCCAACCACAAAATAAATACGGATTATTATATTCTTTAAAATAACTTCAAAGGTATAGAAATTATGTGTTTCCCATACAAAATTTGCTTCTCATCAAATTTAACTAGTCAACTCATTAATTAGCACTGAAAAATAAAAACTGTTTAATTTTTTTATAAGGATATGTCAGTTGTTGCATAAAGAGATGTACCATTGTCTAGACTACGTTCTTTTCAAAATATGTAACATCAACTAAAAATAGAAAAATTAAACTATATGAGACATAAGAAGATAGACCACCACACACGTAAGGATACAAGATAGTGGTCATGCGATTCGGCCAAGCCTACATTCAACGGACTAAGCTCAGATGTAAGGGATTTTACTATTTTCAATTAGGTTACAAGTTGGTCTTATATGAGACAAGACTCCCTTTTTCTCCAACCCCTTGTTCACCTAATACTCTCACAATGAAACATAGAATGAGCTCCCCTCATTCCCCCAACGACATCTAGACTCTCTCAAGCCCAACAACATCATTCAATATGAGTATGAACATTGCTCATCATTAAGAATTAGAGTAGTACATGTAGCAGCTTACTCAAATTCTATGAACAACTCTCCAATCAATCCTCCTTCATGTTCTTGTGCATCTTCTCTTCATAAATGTCTGATCCCATTTAAAAGTCTTCTAGAGATATTCTCCTCCAAAATTGCAGATTCTTATGATTCTAATTTGCCCTAGAAAATACCAACTGTGAAGATCTGATTCTCCAGCATTCATCATAATGAAACATCTTCCTTCCATAAAAATCTCAATAAAACAGATGCAAAATCTTGAATTCACTGTCCTGCCCAACATCCTTCTCTATTCTCTTTATCTTCATCCTTATATATCACGCCTTACCCCACGGGAATATTAGCCCAAAATTCATGTCACCAACAGCAAGTCAGAACACAATTTGGATTCACCATTTTCAAGTAATGGTCGTGACACGATACAACTGCCACAAACATACAATCGATTTGCTTCAAGATTATATAAGAAATATCTCCAATTACCTTCCCTATTTGCATTCTTTTGGTACAAATAAATAATATAGGAGTAGCTTTACTGTTTCGGAGAGGTTACAAGATATGCAAAATCAAAAAATTGAATATATCCAACAACTCAACTCGCTGGGAGGAAGGTACCATCATGTTATATTAACCAGAGACTATACAACCCATGATGTCATACCATGCCATTAGTCTAAAAACCAAATATCTACCAAGTAGAAACAACCAAGATTATCCTCCAAAAACAAAGAACTAACAATGCAATCACATAAATCACAACCACTAATTTCAACAACCTGGGCTAGCGGAAAATAAATAAATGTTTAGGTTTCAATTGTTATCCCTCACACAATTAAAAATAGTATACGGTTGATTAGGAGCAAAGAGATGCGCACTAGCAAAACATCACCATTAGAAAATAATGAAAGCAAATTGTAGAAGGGAATGTAGGTGTGACCTTGGTCCAACAGATGGTGAAACACCTTGTGGAGCACATCTTAGTTCAACTATCATGGTAGACACGATAGTGTGATGCTTTCTTGTGGTTTGTATGAGAAACTCAAGTAAAAGCCACAAGCGGTTAGCAATTTTCTTCAAGGTCAAGACGCGAGAATCAAAATTCCACTATCCTGGCCAGAGCTGAGCTAGAAAATTGTTCACCAACTTATGAAACAATCGAGTGGATTGCTGCAACTGTAAAAACCTCTTGGACCGAGATAGCTTATTGGGCTAACCCTAAGGTATTCTCAAACATATGTATATCGATTCACAGAGAACCCCTCCATATAGGTTCTCTGATCAATGCTGAAGGCTATGGACTGTAATAAAATATGGGAGCCATAATGCGTGATTTACGTCGTAATAATTATGCATTTTAAGTGTCAATCTAACATAATCTTTTACATCTAGCTTATAAGAATCAAACTATGTCAACGAATGTGAACGCATATTAAACGTATAACACCGTAAGACAATATATTGATCGGAGCCTAACTTCGGGATCGGCCGGCACCTGGAATAGCTTCTCAAAGAAAAATAACGGCGTCATTGTCATAATCCCCAATCCCCAACCTGGGTTTGCAACCATGTTCGGGACGCATATAAGAAATACTTAGTTGATATGAGTGGTAATTGTTTATCCAGCACTCTGCGCTAATCCGAGTTTCGTAGCGATAAGATCATGACGGCCATTCCATAGTGTGCCATCTGAGCGAACATTTATGTTGAGCAGCGCCATTAGAAGGTTCAAAGCCCGCAAGGCTTCTTTTGGTTTGAAGATGGAGGTGGACGCCCCATGGCAAAGAAACCGCATGTACAATCACATTATAGTCGGGACTATCATTGATGGATCCGCAAATCAGTATGACTTGATTTTGGGCGGTTACCCGATGTTTTGTATAGTTTTAGCTCACCCATGAGATGGTCCATAAAACACCTACCATAACTAATTGACCAACGGCTCTTAAACACTGGCTAAGGGAAATGGCTAAGAAGAGAGGCAAAGAGACTACCCCGAAAAACGTGACTTCATCAAAGCGCATTTGTTTCCATTGTGGTCAGATGGCTGGAAGAGAAACCCAAGGCCCGGCTTGAGTCAAAAGAACAGGTATGATACCATCATTCTATTATGTTTATTACGTAAGGATACTGGCTTCTTAACAACATATGGGTATGATAACAGGTCTGCATATGGGTTTGGCGGTAAAATGGCGGAACGCGAGAGAAAGCCCGCCAGCGGAGAGTCCGACCTTTGACGCAGTAATGGTAAGAGTTGCGATCGCTGCTACTGGGACTTATGTTTTGAACTCCCTTGTGTTTTGTTAAACTGGGAAGATTACCATTATGTCTCAAAGATTGACGCGAACGCGCATTTTAATTCATGTTCGAACAAAAGCGGTTTTATGTAATTTGGTGACAATGGCTGTTACATTACGTCACCATGCTATAGAAACATTAAAAGCAATGAGACTTACATATTGGATATATTCATTCCAAATTAAATGTTAATGACAATAAAAGAACCAAAGAGAGATAATCAAATCATCTCACACATGTATATTCCTCGCCTTCACTAAACACATGACCTGAAAGCAAATGTATGGTAGTCTGTACATTTTGATTGTGAATCATTTAACAACCGTAACTTGCTTGTTAGCAAAGATGATAGGATTACCTCTCTTGCTGAGGTGAACACGTGACGCACTTCCATTAGGACCCAATACATACTCAATGTATGTGGTCCCATGTCCGCGGCATGCCACGTATGGTTTTAGATACTCAGCAACCCTTCATCTGATGACTATCATTCACGATATGGCAATTTGCATCTCATGAGGTGGCAGCTCTGAGGCCTTGAGGTTGTTCAAAGAATTCATAAAATGATAGAGAAACAACTCGAGAAGTATAAAATCACTTAGATCAGATCGAGGTGGTGAGCATCACATGTTTTGGACGGTCTCTGCCGGACAATGGATTTTGTTCCAATGGACTCCACCTTACAAGCCACAACACAATGGTGTGGCTAAAAGAAGAAACCGAACCTTGTTAGACATGGTAAGGTCTAGCGGATGGTGCGCGATCTACTCAAGTCAGACTTATGGCACGCGACATGAGATCACAGCCGGGGCGCAGCAACAAGGTCCAATCAGGTCGACAGGAGTTACTCCATACGGATAATGGATTAACAAGGATCCCATTTTCTCACCTCATCGTATACACCTCGCTTAGAAGAAGCAAACTCCATCAGACAAATTCCAGCTTAAATTGAGAAAAATTATTTAGGATAACCTATAGATATTATGGATATCGCTTTCTACACAAATTTGGAACAAGGTTGTTTGTTTCCAAAGTATGTTGTCCTTTTAGAAAATACGAAGTTTCTCGAGAGAAGACAGTTAGAGCAATGATAAACCTGGTGAAGTTCTCAAAGTGCTTAACAGACACAGATCAACCCACTTAATTTAAGGATGTTTTTCTTATGATGAAGAAATAAATCGAATCCTTTCTTAAAACACGTACACATCGTGATTAATAGTGGTGGATAAGTAATTGCTCCAAAGAAATATGATTTCAATAGCGAATAGTGGAATGTATTGCTTACTAAAGATTGATTTGTTTCCATTAATTCACTTAGACATGAAACTCAGAATCGTAACTTGACACATGGCTTGAAACTAGTCAAGGATGGATTCCGCGTGAATGACCAAGAAAGCGACTTTGCTGATCCACCCAGCGGGATAAAACCCATAAGGTGCGGATCTTCAAGAAGAAGAACGACATGGAAGGTAATGACATCTATAAAGCCACAGGGCTTATGGCTAGCGGGTTATCGTAAAAAACAAGGAGTTGATTACACAGACTTTCACTTAGTAGCTATTTAAATCCATAAGAATACCCTAGCCATCGCGCCTCATTAAGACGTGAAATATGGCAATGGATGCGAAGACAATCCTTCCTCAATCGGAAACCTAATCGTAGGTTGGTGGAAAAGGATACAACAAGGCTTCACATATGTGATTAGAATAAAGTATGCAAACTTCAGAGATCCATTTATGGGTTGGAAGTTAACATCATCTAGAGTTGAATATCTGATTTAAGGTGAAACTGGAAGAGCTTTGATTTTTCAAGAAAAATGCGGATGAGCCTTAGTATATAAGAAGGTAAGTGGAAGTGCACATATTCCTAGTATTATATGTGATGACATGTTACTTATAGTGACGCCTTCATTGGTAAATTGTTCACATGATATTATATATACAATCATATGTGTTAATTGTTATTCACAGAACATTCTCCTTGGAAAGACCTTGGAGAAGCGTGCCTCACTTGTTGTGTGATAAAGATCTACAGAGATAGATTTAGTTGTTGGATTGATCTTCACACCTACATAATATGGGACAAGATGTTGAAGAAGTTTAGTGATGGGAATGTGCCTAAGAGGGAGGATGCGTCCCCATGGCTAGGAATCACGCCTCGGCCCCCGTGTCCACGTATTACAAGATGAGAGGACACGCATGTGTATGATACCATATGCTTCGGCTATGGGATCGATCATACACACTGCAGCATACTATAATTTTAACGATTATATGTTTTTTTTTTTTTTAAGAGTCATGAGCAGATGCTACTTCACCTGGCTAAGTAGGGTCATCGAGCGACTATCAAGGATATCCTTATTACTTATACAGACTGGAAGGAAATATTCTGATTAAAGGAGATGTAAGCATTCCTAAATTAAGATAATAATTAAATGTTGATTCGATGAGATGACTTTGAATCTCAATCAAAGCTAAAAGGTCACGTTGAATGATGACACGGCCACTGGAAGAGTTCTAAGAAGAGAAGATCGTGGATTCTAACCAATCAGAGTACACCGTTGGGTTTCTCCGGCATAAAAGTATTACAGGCGTTTGACAACTTGTTCATTTTATGAACTGGCAAGTGGTCTCCTCATTGTCGCTGATCCACCAAGTATCGGACAACTGATGGAGCCATCGCATAAAACTAAAGGAACCACTGGCTCATCAAATATCCGTAAACTACAAGATCAGATGATGCCATTTTAGATTTCAAGAAAATCACAGGATCGTGGATGCAAAGATAGATATATGCCCACTGGTTAGAATCCACATGATCTCTTACGGCTTACTTCCATGAGAAGTACCATTCTCATAACTCGCAAAGGCAAGGAGATACAAAGGCAATCGGGTTTAAAGACAAGCTGAGTTTGTTGAGAGTGTTTTAAAAGCACCATTAGTAAAATCTTTATTAACAATGATTAAACTTATTATTTAATATGAAAGGGCTTCGCACTCGATGTCCATACGTTGAATTGATACGTATTCAATCGTGACTAATGAAGTTCATGTGATACATACCATAGCATGAAGGAAATCATGTGATGGATCGCACACAAGATCTTCCTATCATGTGCAATTATGTTAGTGTCTCCAATTATTCTTAGTCATAGGATCACCGCGACCGACATTGTTTGATCCCGATGTACTATCATGATGTCATACCCTTAATTGGATTCAACAAGAGATCTGTATAAACTGCGGATCAAGAGTTGACTGGGAAGTTGGTACGTGATGCTTACAAGAGTAGCTGGGTACATTGAGACCTGCGTAACGAGACAACGGATCATCTATTTTTAAATAGATTGATTGTCTCCCATCATAGTAATGGCGTGAAGTGGTCCCAGACCTGAGGTGCCTGGCGATATCTCGATGATGATCTTGTACTTTGACCTTCAATCCACTGCCTTGTATTGCTCACTGATGAGGATTTCCGTATATTTGAGGTGTTCGGCGGTACTGGAGTAGCCACCAAAGGATCTTCCACATTCCTGGCCAGAGGGAGAGCATACCTCCAAGGCCCTTTTGGGGGTGAACTCAGCTATCGAATCTTCCCCTCATGAAAGCGGAAATGCATCAGGAGTGTCTTCATGCGCAGAAGTGCGTTTGAGTGGATGAATCTAGGGACAAGATAAATATCATCAGGCTGGGTGGCATAAATTAGCTTCATGGAGCCACACACTGTCCATTCTTCCAACCAAGTAGGTATAGATAGTTTCGTAGTAGAAGACCATCACAATATTTGTTCATAGTGGAAGGGTATACCAAACCAATCACTCTCCAACACCAGCTCATGGGGATGTGTTACTAGATATCACCTGACCGTTTGATTCAATGGCTGAATCCGCGCCAACATAACCGGAACCTAATGGGCCGCCACGCTTAGAAGAGTGTGAGCTGATAGGAAATGGATTTGATGTGATCCAATTATGAGAGAGCATTCCCTCGCGAATGAAATGTCATAGGACGTGAACTCCCGGGTTCGAAGTCGCCACTTTAAAGAGATAATAGGTCTGGGCTTGTACTCCCTGGCCAAGCCTCACGGAACCTCACGATATAATCAGCACTGGGATGTAACCCATCATCACTAGAGGAGGGCATTTAGTCATTTCATAAGATAGGTTTTCCTATATAAGGAAATCCTATGTGGAAACCCTTATGATTGATGCTCTTTTGAGACAAAAGAGAGTTCAAGAGAAAGCTGTGTGTTCCTCTCATCTCCAAATAATGTGTTCTAGAGTTCAGAGAGACCCGAGTTTTGGGCTTCCTTCAGATCGCAGCATTCGACCCTTCCAAGACCGCTGTCTTGGAGGTTATCGACCCACTCTTCGTGGGTGGATACCGCAGAGGCAACCCAGGGACTTTTGGTCTCTGCCTTGCCTAAAGCTTCTTCCGCTCACCACTAGCTCGGTTATTGGAACCGACACAAGGTAATCCTACACCCTTCTCTTTGTTATAGAACCGGTTTTGATGCTACTAGGGGTCCTTGGATGGGTTTTGTAGGGATTTTTTTTGTGTTTTTAGCTGTTATTGGCAAGTGTTGCCACCCACGAAACCCTTCAAAAACATCATTCAACAATGAGTATGAACACTACTCATCATCAAGAATTAAAGCAGTACCTACATAGCTACTTCAACCATGAACAACTTCTCCAATCAATCTCCTTCATGTGTGTTCTTGTGCATTTTCTCTCTCTCTTTCGTAAACCACTTCTCTCTTATTTAAAAGCCTCTAGGATATCTTCTCTCAAAATTCTCTATCTTCATTATTCCTAATATGTCCCAACAAGCTTAAATTTATAAGAGATCTTTAATTTCCTTCCCATATTCAACATAATAAAATATCTTCCTTCCATATAAATCTCTACAAAATAAGATCCAATTCTCTCAGATTTGGATTCATCCATTAAGTTAATATCCTCCTCTATTCTTCTTTTTATTCATCGGCAGAATATTGTCTTTGGATTTGTATATTAGCCCAAAATTCATGTCAATTAAATAAGGTAAATTTTGTGTCACACAATCCCGATCTACCTTCATATCAAAGTGACTCCGCTGCAACACCAAGTTTAATTGCAAAGCAAACATACAATATATTTTTGTCTAAAATTATGACAATAAATAATCTCCAACAATTAGCAAATCATAATTTTCTCTAAGGGACGCAATGACATCTAAGAAGCATAATGTTGGGAATCCCATATCTCTCTACTCCCTCTCATAGGCTCATGGATAGGTTGGGCATGGAAGTTTTCCCACACGTTTAAATCCTAAAAAAAACCTCACAAATTCTTGACGTTATAGAAAAATTAAAAATCACCATTTGATCCCTAATTTTATGTATATTTATTTTTACCTTTTTAAATATGAATAAAAATTAAATTAAATTTTAATAATTCTAGACAAGTTCACTGCATGTTCTTGACCTTTTACTTTTTCTTGGTTGTATAATAATTATATTATATTATAATATGTTTCTCTTGACAATATTTATATATATATATATTATTCTAGTCAAAATTTTATGTCTCATGATTCCTTGTTTTAATAGAATTTTTTTTTCTATCACTGTATTTCATGACTCATAGTTTTATAAGAAATCAAATTCTTACACGTATAATAAATTATTTTCAAAAATTTATTAGTATTATAATATTCTAAACAACTCTAAGATCATCTTCAAAGAAATGCTTTTACAAACATTTTTCTTTTTTCGCTAAATTAGGATATATTTCTAGGATATGGATTTATTGTTAGTCATGATGTTTATTAAATAATAGATGAAATTTAACCTTTTTTTTTTTTAATTTATACTTTCCAAAATAGGGATTTAATGAATGATTAAATATTTGTATAGGTTTTGTACTTATTTTTTGGTATTATTTTTATAATTATATATTGTTTGTTTAATCTTATTATTTAGTAAAAAACTATAGAAGTTTATTATTTAAAATGAAATAAAATTTACTTGAAATCGTGTGATATGATATTATTGTCAATTTATTTCTTTTTCATTCAAATTCCTAGTATTCTAAACAATGAAACCGAAATAAACAATCGTTTCCTTATAAGATTCCTAAACTAATCCAAACATCATGTTATTGATTTCATCCCAATCTCACTCAATTTTTATAAAACAACTCTACCCTTTTTCATTTGAACATTTAAACGAAGTAGGGAGGCTGTAGGTAATACAAGTGTGACCCGTTTATGTTTTTTTTTTATACAAAAAAATTGTTCCCATTTTTTTAAAAATTACATTAAAATAAATTATTTATAACTAATTTCTATAATTTATTCTGCTAAAAGAATTTATTTATTATTATTATTTAATAAATTAATAATTATAAATTAAATTAGATTTTAAAATTATTTTTTATATATAATCAAAGGAGGGTGAGACAAGAGGTATTTTCCTCTAAGACAAGAGGTATTTTCCTCATTAGCATTCCCTGTATAATCCTTCGTGCAAGGTTCTTGTCGCATCCAGTTGTATTGGGAAGGTTTCTAATCATGGAGTGTTAATAAATCAAGAAGAATTAAAAAAAATTTAAGAGTATAATACTCTATTTCCTATTCTAAGTTTTTTAAAGGTTTTTATTATTATTATTATTAGGAGTGTTTTAAGGGGACGAATTTTTTAGCATCATAGCCATGAAGGGGAGTGTTATATATAAATACATATGGTGAATGCCACTTTTTATTAAGTCCTCCAATCTTAAAAGGTAGCCATAAATATGAATAAGTGTGGGTATTAATAGTAGAAATTAAATAATAAATAAATAAATAGAAATAAAGATTACCCTAAGCATAAAAACTTCTCTTAAATGTTTTCTCCAATTCTATTAGCTTTATATAATTGTGGTCGCATTTCCATATTTTTCTTACTGATCCTTATAGGTCGCATTTCATTATTTCAATTTCATGCTATTAAGATGTATATATTCGCATGAGTGTTAACCATTGGAAGATATATACATTCAATTATGAAGTTTATTTACAACAAAAAGAAAAAACGTTGTGCACAAAAGCTTTTGACAGGTTATTATCAATATAAAAGAACTTAGAAATGGCAAGTAGAATTTGCTTGGCTATCAAAATAAGGGATTTGAAATTATTATATATGTGACATCCCAAAATCCAGGGGTTCGTTGACCAACCGTCAATTCACGAAATACCCGTGGATATCGTATATATCGATACTCACACTGTCTAATCCCATTAATTGGGATCCAGTCATCGAGTCCTAGGTAATTACATACCTACGCCCTGACACCAAGCTGTGAAGCGAGGGTCAAAATTTCCTGTGGATACCCACGCGGTCTGATTTCACCGCCCCATCCCACCACCAGATCCACTGAACATGTCCAAACTTTTAAAATATTCAAAAACATATTACCCATTCACTATAACCCATTACATACACTAAAGTACATACAAAACTAGTTTTTTCCCAAATTTTTACAAAAGAACTATACTCAAATCCACAGTCGCTTTCAACCTCTCAGGCCCCACGAGAGCCGTCCACTGGTGTATACCTTGCACTTAAAATGTTTTCCTATAAAGTGTGAGTCACGCCCAGTAGAGAGACTACTACATAGACTATTACGCCCCCAAACACACATGCAATGTTCACTTGGACACATTCACATATACATATCAACATTCAAATAGAATGAGGCCATTCTAATGGAATACTACATGTCATGCCATGAAATGAGATGAGACTCACTCAATGCATGAAAAATCCGAGTAATCACAGACTCCCATCACATAATGTGTAGCCAATGTGTGATAACATCCATCATCGATCAATTTCATCCAATGATCACTTTGAAACAAAATCAAGTTTCTAGAAATCAAAACTTATTAGATGTTTCACTTCCAAGGATCATTTTATTAAAAAACATGTCTTTTTGGATAGCAAATTTTTTGGGTCTCACCGCAAGCTTCGCACGCCTTCCTACACTTTCATGGGCTTTCACCGTTGGACACATATGTATAACCAAAAATACCGGGGCTTTCACCCGAGGGGGTATCTATCCCTGCTTACTACCACCTGACACAAGTTTTCACATTCTACGAATAGTGGAACTCCGCTGAACTTCGCTCAACGTATCGAGCCCACTCATCAACCGCTAAGGATGGTGTGTGATAGCACCATGCACTTACACCCATGAATGTGATGCTTCAGTGCATATGCAATACATTATTCCACTACATATCAATTCCATGTCTCATATGTAATGAATGTCGTATGGACAGAAACTCATGTATCATGGACAATTATATCGTAAGCATATGATTTCCAACATTTCATCTCAATGTCAATATATTAGAATTCATATATCAACATTCAATAAATAACTATTACCAAGTAAGTCAATCAAAAGCAAGCAAAGACAACTTGGGTCTCAAGACCAATTATGGCATAAGAGATGCCCACAAAGCAGTCCACACATACAACCATCACAAGCCATAGATCCGGCCCCACACGGCCATGGGACAGCCTTGAACCTCAATCCAGAATTTCAGTCCCAAAATCAATATCAATAAATAGCCTAAGCTGCGGCAGTCTTGGAAAATGGACCATAACTCCACTCAGAGGTCCAATTCATTCAAAATCCGACATCAAGTTCACAAAACGGCTACAATTTCACAAGGACTCGAGTCCAAATTCCCTCCTCAGTTTCCAACCCAAAACTGTTGTTAAAATCCATCCAATGCCAGGATCAAACGAAAGATTCTATTATTTAAAAAACAACCCCTTATGGTGGCAAGAAACCAAAGTAGGAAGAACTATACCTCGTTAGTCCCTGTTTAATATATGGATTTTACTTCTCGGGTCCAACGAGTTCAAACCGTCATAACAACGACTTCCTTTTCTCCCTCTTTCTCTCTCCCTTTCTTCTCCTTCTCTCTCTCTTTTCTTTCTTCTCTTTCTTTCCTTCCTTTTCCTTTCCTTTCCCTTTCCTTTTTCCTTCCTTTCCTTTTTGTTCCTCTCCCCCTCTATAAACTGATCTCTATCTCATTTTATAGCAATTCCATGTTCCATGCATGTGGACACATGGTAGGACACATGGCTTTCCATGTGTCAACAGACACCCATTTTCTCGAAAAATATAAAATTTCGACTATCTCGGGAATTCCAACCGAAATTGCCTGGGTGTTCTCACATTCTCTAAAAGAGACTCACCTTAATGTGCTGAGGTGCTGCTTCATCAATCTAGATATAGAAAAATTCCAGGTTATCAACCTGTACTATAGTGGCAAGTTCATTATGTTTGCCTTTATTTTTTTTTAGAAAAGTTCAAATTTACCCGGGTTTTACATTCTTCCCCCTTTAAAAGAATTTCATCCCGAAATTCACATGCATATGTTGCAGTCATTTTATTATCAAATGACTAAACAACGTATCTTCATCCTCAAATAAGGAAGGATAAGTGGCATGCATCGTGTCCCTGCTCGCATGCTGCTCCTCCTCTATTCCCTGTCGCCACAACACCTTCACTAGCCTCACAATCTTGCGTCACAAAACCTTATCCAGGCTTCCATGATACGTACTATTTCCTACTCAAAGGTCTCATCCGCATCAATAACAAGCTCGCCCCAATCCACTACATGAATCGGATTTGGAGTGTACTTTTGGAGCATGGAGACATGGAACATTGCATGAACACTCGATAATCTCGACTAGCCAACCGGATACTAATTGTACTCCACCTCTCGAGTACCTCGGCGGGCCTAATATACCCCAGACAGCCTTTCCCCGCTACTGTAACTCATCATTCCCTTTAGGCATTACTCAGCATTTGATTACCCACCTCAAATTCCCCAGGCTCCGCCGTCTATTAGCGTAGCTCTCGTCTGGCCTCAGTCGTGAGAAGACGCTTTCTTATTGAGTCCATCTTCTCCAAGGTTTCCTTTACCAAATCTGAACCTATGGATGATCTCTCTCCCACCTCCGTCCAACAAATCGGAGATCGACATGGCCCCCTATATAATGCCTCAGGTGCCATTCCCGTATGCTCGCCCCGATAACCCAAGCAGCAGGCGTAATTCTACCAAGGGTAAACTCTCTTCCAACCACCCAGAGCCGTGGTTATGCCCAGAGCATGTCCCTCTAACGCCTGACGGTCCTCTCGATCGACCAGCTCCATCTGTGGATGAAAGCAAGTGCTCAACATCAATCGTTTGTCCCCATGGCTCGCTAGGGAAGCTCTCCAAAAACGAAATAGAACCCGGGATCCCAGTCCGATACTACAGAGACTCCGGCACCCATGCAACTGCATAATCTCTCGATGTATAACTCGAGAATCCCAGAGGAAGGTCATCCGCACCCAAAAAGTGTGCTCAATCTCCAGGAGCCTGGCCCACAATCATCCACACCGCGTTATGTCCTCGCGATGTCCGTGGCAAGTGAGTCATAAAATCCATCATGACATGCTCCCACTTCCACTCCGCTACCTCCAACGGCTGGAGTAACCCCTCCGACCTCTGGTGTTTAACTTTTACCTGCTGGCACGTGAGACATCAACGAACAAAATCCCCAACTTGCTGCTTCATTCCACTCTAGTAATACTGGCAACAAAGCATCGCGTACATCTTCACAGGCTATCCGGATGTGCACAAGAAAAATGAGCAGAGAACTCCCTCGAGGATCCCTCCCTCTCTCAAACTACGACTAAGGAATCATAACTTTCCCTAGCATCAAGACTACCATCCATGTGAATGGCCTACTTCACGCTTGCACCTAATTTTACCCTGGCCTCGATGGACAATATCTGTGTCCTCGTTTTGAGACTAATCACTCGCCTAAAGAGGGAGGCCATGAAATAATTAAACTCCCCAAAAATACCCTTTAGCCTCGATCACCGTATTTCACTACAAGCCGACTATCCTATAGCCTCTGTGCATTTTTCTAATTTCTGAAGCTATACTAACCAATACTTCCTGCGGACTTCCGATCGAGCGCATTGGCCACCATGATTTGCTTGGCGAATGCAAAGCGGTTGCTAATCCTCCAGATACTCCATTCACCTGCATTGTGTCATGTTGAGGTCCCGCTATGAGAAAATGTACTTTAGACTCTTATGGTCTGAAAACACCTCAAACAGCTTACCATATAGATAGTGGCGCCAAATCTTCCAAGCAAAGACAATGGTCGCCGACTCCATATCATGCGTGGGGTAACTCCGCTCATGGTTCTTCAACTGTCGAGAACCATAGGCCACAACCTTCCCGGACTGCATTAAAACACATCAAAGTATGTCCTTAGAGGCATCACAATACATTTTGTACCTCTCTCCCCTTCTAGGACTATCATAATAGAAGCTAAAGTAAGCCTCCTCTTCAATTTCTATAATTCCCTCTTACATAAGTCATTCCACTCAAACTTGACATCCTTTTAGGTCAACCTCGTCATAGGTGCAACTAATCAGGAGAAGTCCTCAATGAACCTCCTATAATACCCTGCCAATCCCATGAAACTGCATATCTCGAAGGCTGACTTCGATCTCTCCCAACTCATAATTGCCCCAACCTTCTCCGGGTCCATTGAAACACCCGAAGCCAATACCACATGACCCAAGAATCTTCACCTCGCAAGCTAAAATTCATATTTTCAAATGCATACAAACTCGACATGGTCTTTGAGGCCTGGAGAACAATCGTCAAATGATCCTCATGCTCCTCTTCATACTTGGAGTAGATCAAGATGTTGTCAACGAAGGCCATAACAAACCAATCTAAATAGGGTTGGAATACCCTATGCATGATATCCATGGATGCCACTGGAGCATTTGCAAACCCGAATCGCATCACTGTGAACTCGAAATGCTCATATCGCTAAATGTCGTTCTAGGGATGTCTACCTCCCTAACTCTTAACTAATGATAACCGGTGCAGAGATCTATCTTCAAGTAGACCCGTGCCCCTCTCAATTGATCAAATAAATCATCAATCCTCGGTAAGGGTACCTATTCTTGATGGAAACCTTATTTAACTATCGATAATCTATGCAATGTAGAAGGGTCTTGTCCTTCTTCTTGGAAAACAAAACCGGAGCGCCCCTAGGTGAAGTGCTCGGTCTAATAAAACCCTGTCCAACAATTCTTGTAATTGGACCTTGAGTTCCTGCAACTCAACAGGCACCATTCTATGCAGAGTCATAGAAATAGGCGATGTACCAAGGTGCAACTCAATAACAAAGTCTACATCCCGCGGTTGCAATCTTGCGCTCGAAAAACATCCTTATACTCGCAAACTATCCGAGGCACTCCAACTCCGTCCCGCCCCGTCCTTCAGAGTAAAGGCTCATACCCAACCCCGTAATCACCTGCGCCATATTTTAATCTGCACGCCTAGAATAAAGTATCATGCTTATCCCCTTGAAATATAAAGCGACTACCACCTGGTGTGTAGGCGGTAACCCTCTTACCATCACAATCAATGACGACTCGATGTGCCGTCAGCCAGTCCATCCCAAGGATGACATCAAACTCCGACATGTCCATGACCCTAAGGTCCACGGTGAGTAGAATCCTTGAGATCTCTAACTCACAATCCTGATAGATCTGATCAATTCTCATCCCAGTTCCTAGGGGAGAATTCACATCTAACGGCTCTTCCAAGGTTTCAACCTTTAAACCCAAGTATTTTACACATGATACAACAATAAAGGAATGAGATGCACCAAAATCAAACCATACTCTTGCCCATAGGCACGAGAGTAGAAACATACCTAATAACCAACCTGGATCTACACCAATTCATGGTGTAATGGCGCAGGCCAATAACCCTTAGGTCTCAAAGTCCCAAATTCATGAGCCCTAGCCTCGACCACCCCCTACTCCCCGTCTATCCGCCCAGGCCGCAAGTAGTAGGGCCCCGTGCGCCTCACGACCGACACTGCCTCTTAGCCCATGGTGGGTTAAGGGGGAACAAACTGCGTCTGTGTATGTCCCACTAATGACTAGGACTGAGGTGTCCCATAACTCTGGGATTCCTACATCTAAGGACAATCCCGCCTCAAGTGTTCAGGCTAATGGAAATGGTAACATGGCCCCTGCCCTAGCTAGTTGTAAACCCTGAAATATCTACCACCTACAGATAATCGACTGGGCTCTCTGCCTTGTACACGTCTGGTCCCCCTCAAATCCTAAGTGGATTAGAAGTCTTCTACTTCTTCCTCGAGACAAAAGAAGAAGGTTGACTCTCCTTCCTCTTATCTTTAACACTCGTATCCCGGATGTTCCGTATGTAATCCACTTCTTTTTCAATGACCATAGCTGTCCTGACCATCGAGTCTAGGTCTTGTAGAAGAAGTCCCACAAATTTACCCCGGATGGATAATTTCAGACCATCCTAAAATTTTCTCACCTTGGCCATATCTATGGCCACATAATCATTAGCAAAACGGGCTAACTTTATGAACTTAGTCATGTACTCAAGCAGTGTCATTGTTCTTTGTCTCAATTCCAAGAACTCTTGAGCTTTTGCATGTCGAGCAGATGCCGAGAAATACTTTTCCATGAAGAGCCCACGTAATTCTTCCCATGTCTTGGCCTCTAAGTGTCTTGCAACTTTGATCCAATCCCACCATACTTGGGATTCACCCTCTAGCTGGAACGTAGCTAGGTTCATCTTATTGGCATCAAAGGTGATCTCCATAGCCACCAAGATCTTATCAACCTACTGGAACCAATGATCAACTATCATTGGGTCCCCTCCTCCCCTGAAGGTTGGAGGATGATGTGTGCTTTGAATCTCTGGAGGTTACTCGACCCTCCCTGACTTACAATTGCACTAGCTTGTGCAATTGTAGCAGTCCCGACACCAATAGCTTCCATGAAAGCTTGTTGGTCAAAGGTCGGTGGAAGTTGGTTATCACCCTGCCCACTGCCTCGGCATCCTCTTCCTCTACCAGCAATCTACATAAATCATATAGCAATAAAGTCTTACATAACATCCAAGAATGGATCATGTTTCCCTGTCTAACTAGTAGTGCCTAAGCTAGCTATTAATAGACATCACAAATTCTAAACTATTCCGCTTTTCAACTCCTATGTTAAGTTTCCCTAACTTACACTATTTTTCCCTATACATTCTAATTCCTATATAATTCATTTAATATAACAAACAATGACGTAGCACAAAACATGAATACATAACGAATGTAATGGTCTAAACCCATGCCCATCAACTCCTAGGTAATCATAAACCTAGGCTCTGATACCAAGCTGTGATGCCCCATTATCTGGGGGTCTGTTAACCAACCATCAACTCATGGAAATACCCGTGGATATCATATATATCGAAGGCTCATACCTACACTGTCTAATCCCATTAATTGTGATCCATTTATCGAGTCCTAGGTAATTACATACCTATGCCCTGATACCAAGCTATGAAGCGAGGGTCAAAATTTCCTGTGGATATCATGTGTCTTGGTACCACATTGTCCAATCCCATTTATCGGGATCAGTTTAGCCACATTCAATAAACTTTTTATGTTATTTTCAAAACATATTACTGTGAGTTTAATTACAAACTCTATTACATAATGTGAACATGCCAAAACTATTTCCAAAGTTTCACTAAAAAGAACTATACCAGCCATGGGGTCACTTTATTCAACTCCTCTCGACCGAATTTAGAGCCGCCCACCTGTATTACCCCGCACCGAAAATGTTTTTCCCATAAAGGGTGAGCCTCGCCTAATGACTCTATGAGGCTATCAATTTCCTTAAATGCACATGCAATGTTTACTAGGATACATTCACATATATGTATCAACATTCCAATAGAATGATGTCATTCTAATGGAATACTACATGTCATGCCATGATATTGAGATGAGACTCACTCAATGCATGAAAAATCCGAGTCATCACAGACTCCCATCACACAATGCGTAGCCAATGTGTGACAACATCCATCGTCGATCAATTTCATCCAATGATCACTTTGAAACAAAATCAAGTTTCTAGAAATCAAAACTTATTGGATGTTTCACTTCCAAGGATCATTTTATTAACAAACATGTGTCTTTTTGGGTAGCAAATTTTTTGGGTCTCACCGCAAGCTTCGTACGCCTTCCTACACTTTCATGGGCTTTCACCATTGGACACATATGTATAACCAAAATAATCGGGGGGCTTTCAATCTGAGGGGGTATCTATTCCCGCTACTACTACCCGACACAGTTTTCACGTCTCACGACAGTGGAACCCTCGCTGAATCTTTAAGGTTCAACGATTGAGTCCACTCATCAACCACTGTTAATGGTATGTGATGGGCACCAGCACTTACAATCTCCACATGAATGCGATGTCTCAAAGGCATATGCAATGCATTATGCCACTACATATAAATTCCATGTCTCATATGTAATGAATGCCACATGGATAATAACTCATGTATCATGGACAATTATATTGAAAGCATATGATTTCCAACATTTCATCTCAATGTCAATATATTAGAATTCATAAATCAACATTCAATAAATAACTATTACCAAGTAAGTCAATGATGAGTGCCCAAAACACTCATCATATACCCGCATTTTATAATGTTTTCGGTTCATTTCATTTAATAATAAGTGTGGTTATCTCTTTAATCCATTTAATTTTTGCGCATTTCATGGAAAAAGATTGAGTCAAGTAGGAGACTGAGAAGATCGAGAGCCCAAATTTCTAATCGTTTGACGCTGAGATCGACAACGGTTCTTTATCAACCGACTTAATCAAATGGTGATTTATTTGGATATATGATTCGGTGCCACGTTTGATCCGAAATCAACAAAATTTGTATCCTAAATTCTCTACCGTCAGAAGAAAGTTATCGGTATAGCGGTTCTAGGGTCGAACTCAGGGATGAGTTTTCTTCGAACAAATGATTTACAGTGAGGTTAAAAAATGGTGAATTTCAATTTGGATTTTAAGGTTTTGTAAAACAGGAGTAAGAAGGTTCACAAAATAAACTAAAATAAGAAAAAAATATAAAAATAGAACCCTTTGAAATGCTCCGCACTGTTTAGGTTTTAAGAACCAACATGTCCTCGGTCTTTTCTCATTGGGAGGATGACATATAGTTATTTCGAACTGATCTTCATTTGGCTTTAAACCTAAACCCTAAATTTCCTTCTTGAAACATAGCATTTAACTGGGTAAGAACATCCCTAACGGTGATAACATATCTTAAAACCTACCCTACAATAACTAATAGGAACAACGAATCGGATAACCGTGGGATCTAAAGGATAAGCATCCACCGGTGAACCAAAAAGCTTGCCAAACACATCGCTAGCCGAGGGTGCCTAGAGATTTTAACCTACAGAGAAGGAATGTGGTGTAAACACCAAGGCACATACATGAAAAAACAAAGAGAACTCGCAGCCTTACCTCAAAACTGCATCGCTGGCCTCCTTTAAGGAGGAAGAGGTCTAGCCAACCATCCTTTGAGCTGTCATCCCCGAGGAGTGTTCGTAGCCGGAAAGTGGAGAGAAAAGGAAAGAAATGGAGAAAGCAAGTACGGAACCGTCATCAACGCCTCTTGCCAAAAGTGAAGTGATTGAAAGTTTGTACAGACTGAGGCTTATATAGGTGCTCAATGTATATGAAATTACCAAAAATAAAAAAACAAAACCAAAAGCTATTACAAGGATAATATGGGAAGAAACAAAAAGTGAAACAAACAGGGCAAAGCATCAAAAGCAGGTGAATGGGCAAAGTAGGATGAACAATGTATTGGTCGAGGCATGAACAAGGTTAATAAGATGCAAATTTCGCAATGTTCCATTTTTCTTCACTTTTTGCTCTTCTTTCCTTCTAGGATTTGATCTACAATGATGAGTTCAACTCGGGTTCTTCGTGTTTGAATTGACTAGATAATTTTGGCCTTTTTATCTTGCAAAAACTACAAAATTAGCCACAAAATGTGATCAATAGAATAGTAGGGACCTTAATGTGCAAATCGGATAAAATTAGAATGATTAGTGTACAAAAAGCACTCAAAACCTATAATAAATAGGGTTCAAAATAGCAGGGCACTAATCAATAAGGGGAAGACGAATTTTGAAAAAGGAAAACTGAGAGGATCGAGAAGACGACGCGCGAAAGAACGGAGAGATCAAAGACTTTAGCATTTGTATTTTCTTTCTCAAACACCTAATGATTAAAAACTTGATGGTTGTAATGAACAATATGATGTTCTAGCTTTATTTCTAGGGTTTTGTTGTACCCTTGCTGCATTCATATGCATTAATTATTAATTATGTTCTATTCAGTATATTAATGGATATGATATTGACTCGCTTTATTTTCTGTAATTTAATTACATGGTGGTGTTTGGCCAACATTAGCATGTTCTTGTTGGGAATCTGAGATCGAGAGATAAAGATTCCCGAGGATCCATGTAGAGTGACACTTGGTAAATTAGAGAGTAGAGATCTCCCCAGCTCTAAGTGCGGCGATTGGTGGTTAACTATTCAAGCTGCTTTGTGTCCGTGGTTAATGCAGAGATACAATAAACCCTATTGGCGAGATAGGCGAATATACCTCGAAAGAGGATATCTCGCCGGAACGATCAACCTGCCAGTGTGAATCCGTTAATGTAATGAATGAACAATTTTATCTAGATTATAATCCATTGAGTGTGGCAAGGGGAGGCAAAACCCTAATCTCCATTAATCGAGTTAGCAAATTTTTTAGGGTAAGCTTTTCTTTACATTAGCTACAATTCATTCGAGTTTGAGATCCGGAGAATATTCTAGAGCCAATTCTAGTATTCAACACACTTCTCCTTATGGGAACAACACTTGACAAGCCACTACACTACGAAACCTCAACGCATATACTTGCGCGTACAGGCCTACGTTTATACTAATTTACACAACCTATTTGGAGCCCATCAAGTTTTTGGCGTCGTTACATTGGAGAAGTTTCATGTTGATATTTATAATAGTGCAATTAGATATTACTCTAGAATTGTTTTCTTTATTTACTTGGTTATTTTGTTTACACAAGTTCAGAATTTGGTCTTTGGCTGCCAGGTGTGATTGCAAAGAAAGGTCGATGTGTGTGCATGCGAAGACGGCGGTTGGCGCGAACTACTGCTTGATTCGAGCCAGAGAACCTTAAATCGATTACGCAGAGAGCAAAGAGAAGCACAACAAAGAAATCTAGCAATCATGCATAATCAGGAAGAGCAAGATCAGGGCCAAGAGAGGAATGAGCCAAATGAGGGACATAATGGAAACAATGGTAGGAATTATGCTCTCGAGCCAGTCATACAGCTAGATGATCCTTATATGCTGCTTGAAGATTTGCCTACCGCCATCGCTTTTCATTCCGCTTATACGAAGACCACCTTACAAGCGAACAATCTCAGTTGAAGACAAGAGCTCTCAGAGATGCTTCTCTTAACATCCACCCATAGGTCGCCAAGTGAGAATCCAAACATGCATCTAACAAACTTCATTAAAGTATGCGACACGGTCAAATACAATGGAGTAACATAAGAAGCGCTTAGATTGAGATTGTTCTCGCTCTCACTAGGTGATAAAGCAAAACATTGGTTGACGAGCCAACCACCAGGTTCCATTACCTCATGGAATGATTTGGTGCAAAAATTCCTGACCAATTTTTTCCCACCCTCAAAGATCACACAACTAGTACAAGAGATTAACACTTTTAGATAGTTAGAGGGAAAGAACTTAGTTGAAGCCTGGGAAAGATTTCTTGAACTATTAAGCAGGTATCCACATCACAGGCTAACTAGATGGATGCAAGTTCATACCTTTTACAATGGTTTGAGTGATTCTACTAGAACAGTTATATATGCCACAACAGGAGGTGCTCTGATGAATAAGACTACAGACCAAGCATATGGAATCCTAGAGGATATGGCTACTAATAGCAACCAGTGGCCCAGGGACAAGCTGATATCGAGGAAGGCTATGGGAGGTGTGGACACAGAGGTCCTGAGAAATTTGGTAAATCGTGTTGTATAACTCACCAAACAGCTACAAAGGCAGCAAGGTTATGTAAATTCTATTCAGACTAACCCTTGGGAGATATGCGAATCATGGAGGGAACTGACACAATACTACGGAATGCAGTCAGTTGGAATGATAGTAAACCGGGAAGCACCAGTATGTCAGATTTAACCCGACCACGCAACAGCTTAGGGTCAGTATAGGGGTAACACCTATCATAATCAGAACCAGAACCAAGTCCAAGGTTGGCGTAATAATCAGAGCAATCAAAACTATGAATGGAGGAATAATCAAAACAGTATGCCACCACTCCAAGTGAGAAAACCGTCATCAGAGAAAAAAGTGGACTTGGAAGAACTAGCTGGTAGCACTTCCCGGCTACAGCCTTTACCTGAATGAAACAAAGGAGATAATACGAGAATCGGAGTCAACCTAAGTGAATAACTAGGTAGCATAGTTGAGAAATTTAGAGGTGCAAATGGACCAAATGGCCACTCTGTTGACTGAGAGGCAACAAGGTTCTTTGCTAAGCAATTCAAAGATAAACCCGAGAGGTGAAAGCAAAGAACATGTTAAGGCCATCACTTTAAGAAGCAGTAGAGAACTCGCAGTATAGGGGAAACCACAAGTAGTAAAAGAAGGGGAAATTGAGGAGGTAGACCAAACCAGCCCAAAAGATCTGATGCAAGGGGAGCAACCCCAAGAGAAGAAGTCAGTAGAGAGATTAGATGAAATGAAAGAGAATGAGAAAAAGGTAGGTATAGATGAACCCACTACACCAATGTCGTAGCCTCAGCGTCTGGAAAAGAATAAATTTGATAAACAGTTTACCAAATTCATGGAAGTGAGAAACTGCACATCAATATTCCGTTTGCAGATGCATTGGAACGAATACGACAATGTCAAATTTATGAAAGATATCTTTGTCGAGGAAAGAAAGGTTGTCAGTTTTGAGATGATAGGAACCTTCTTGAGGAATGCAATGCTATTCACTTTGGAAACTACCATACAAAGCAGGAATCCAAGTAGTTTACACAATCCCATAAAAACTAGAACTTCGATCTTTGAGAGGAACCTTGCATATAAACTTGGGAGCGTATTAACATCATGCCTTTGCTCCTATTTTCAGATGTAATTTGAGTTAGAGGCAGAGGCTGGAGCCATAGTCACTCTACAGTGTGTGGTGGATAAGATCATTAAGGAAATATCCATGGGGAGTGATAAAGATGTGCTAGTAAGAGAGACAAGGAGTTTATCTTCCCAAGCGATTTCATAGTGTTGGACATGGAGAAGAGAATAAGAAGATACCTATCCTCTTGATGGGACATTTCTAACGTAGTAGGGCCATGATTGATGTGTAGAGAAGGAGAACTAAAATTACAAAGGGTGCTGCAAGGCGATGAGGTTAGTTTGGTGACTGTGTTGTGTGCGACGCCTTCGTGAGTGATGCATGTCTGATGATAGAGGCAGTGGAGGCTATAGTGTCTAGCCAAAGTGGTTTGAATGGCCCTTTAGAGACTAGCCTTGTGCAGAATGATAAGGAGGAACTAGGTGAGAGAAGTGAAAGAGTATGAAATGGATGGACTCTTCAAGTAGAGACGAGAAGAAATAGTATGTTGGCCCGGATTGGGAGAGAGCACCCGAACCAATCACCACTGTGACGACCACCACCGGTTGGAGCAAAAGCCACCTACCCTATAGTCACTTGTGGTATGCTTATCTAGGGGAATCCTCAACCTTACCAGTTATCATATCAACATCTTTGACATTAGTAGAAGAAGAGAAGCTTTTGAGAGTGCCCGAGATCACAAGATGCTATCGGGTGGTCCTAACCGATTGAAGGATCACTTGCTTTATGTGTATACCCAGAATCTTATTAAAGATGGTCACAAACACCGATGAAACTCGAGGAGAGGCTAATCCAAATAATGAAGGAAATGTTAAGGAAAGAAGTATTGAAGTGGTTAGATGCAGGTGTAATCTACCCCATTTCAGATAGTTCGTAGGTAAGTCCAATACAGGTTGTTCCTAAAAAAAGAGGGACCACAATGATTAGGACAGAGAATAACGCACTGCTACCCTCTCGACCAGTTATTGGGTGGAGAATCTGTATAGACTATCGGAAAACAATTGTCTTGAGAACCTGAGACAGGCACTAATAAGATGTGAGGAAACTAACCTTGTGCTGAATTGGGATAATTGCCACTTCATGGTGAAGGAGAGGGCAGTAAGGGCAACTGATTTTAGAAAAGAGGAATTGAATTGGAATAAACCTTAAGATTGAAACAATGGGAAAATTTACCACCCGTCTTGATGAAAGGAATAAGGAGCTTTCTGGGTCACGTGGGATTCTACAGGAGATTCATAAAGGATTTTTCCAAAATAGCCAAACCCTTGTCGAATCTACTAGTTCAAGGAGCCCTTTTTGAATTTGATGATCAGTGTATGCAAACGTTCTTATTTCTGAAGGAGAAATTAGTGTTAGCACCTATTGTAGTAGCACCAAACTAGGACCTCCCTTTTGAACTAATGTGTGATGCAAGCGACTATGTAATAGGAGCAGTACTGGGTCAGAAGAGGGAAAGAACATTTTTAGTTATCTACTATGCGAGACAGACTTTGAATGATGCGCAACTAAACTATGCAACAACCAAAAAAGAGCTTTTAGCAATTATGTTCACGTTTAATGACTCAAGGCTTGCACTTGATTAGTAACAAGGTAATATGAGTGCACCTTAGACCATTACGCCATAAAGTACCTGATGACTAAGAAGGACGCAAAACCAAGACTGATAAGGTGGGTGTTATTGCTACAAGAGTTTGATCTAGAAATCAAAGATAATAAAGGGACTAAAAATCTAGTAGCAGACCATCTCTCACAATTAGAAGGGCCTAGTAAAGAAATTCAGATCAATGATGATTTTCCTAATGAACAACTCTTGCCGATTGAAGACATAAAGCCAGTGCCTTGGTTCGATGATTATGTGAACTACTTAGTGGCAAAAGTGCTCCCACAAGAGTTTATCTATCAATAGAATAAAATATTATTTTCACATTTGAAGCATTACTACTAGGAGAAGCCTATTCTATATAAGCACTGTGCCGATCAGGTAATAAGATGATGTGTCCCAAAGGAGATAATAGAGAGTATATTAAATCATTGCCACACTCTAGAATGTGGGGGGGCACTTTGGGGGGCATAGGACAACTGCAAAGGTACTTCAATCGGGATTCTACTAGCCTAGCCTGTTTAAGGATGCCCACTAGTTTGTGTCTACCTGTGAAAAATGCCAAATAATGGGGAGCATATCAAAACGGGATGAGTCACCCTTGAAAACCATCTCATAGTTAGAGTTGTTCGACATATGGGGGATGGATTTTATGGGTCCCTTCCCTTCTTCATTTAGAAACCTATACATTCTTCTGGTAGTTGATAACGTTTCCAAATGGGTGGAGGCCATACCTACCCGAACTAATGATGCCAAGCAGAGGTGTCAAACAGAGAAATAAAGTCTATCTTGGAGAAAACAGTTAATAGCTCAAAGAAAGACTGGGCAAAAAATATAGATGATGTGCTCAGGGCCTATAGAACAGCATTCAAGACACCCTTGGGGATGTCACCATTTCAGGATTGTGTTTGGGAAAGCATGCCACTTACCCATGGAATTGGAACAAAAAGCATATTAGGCAACTAGGCAGTTAAATATGGACAGTAAGGTGGCTGATGAGAAAAGCTCAGTGAATTAAAAGAATTCCGCAATGAGGATTATGAAAACGCTAAGATCTATAAAGAAAAGACAAAAGCCTGGCATGATAAACATATTGTAAGAAAGAGTTTGAGTCGGGTCAATGAGTCCTCTTATTTAACTCACGACTCAAGCTCTTCCCAAGGAAATTAAAGTCGAGGTGGTCAGGACCATTTACCATGACTCAATTTTTTCCCTATGGAGGGGTGGAAACCATGCACCTAGAGAAGGGGAGCTTTAAAGTCGCAGCGTGATTGACATGCTTGCGGAGGCAGACTTTCCGTGCGAGCAAACAGTATCCAATCGGAGCCACAGGAAAGCGGTGCGTGGGGAATTCAAGCTATCCCATAGTCTCGGGGACATTGAGATCCAGGGAAGTTGAGCTAACGACGTTACATAAAGCGCTACTTGGGAGGCAACCCAAGCCTTTTGGAGTTTTTTTTTTTAATAGTGCAGTTTTGTACTCTAAGATTGAAGCGACGACGGAGAGATAGCTCGAGAGACTTATTCCAGGGTTGGGTAAGGATTGGAACCTCATTAAGGGAGTTCTTTATAAGTTAAAAAAAAATTATCAGAAAATGAATTGATCCTCTCTGTAAAGTCGCGACGTTAGCAAAAATAATTTTTAAGCACCTCGGGGCATTATGGCGTGATGTTGGATTCCAAAGCATGACGTTAACTTAGGTTTGCCACTGCAGCTCTCGGGAACATCCTTGACGTTAGCCCGAGAAGGTCACTTAGCGTTGCCTGTTTATGAACATGTACGCTCATTTTTGAAAATTTGGTTGTAAAACCTCCTCCAACCTCATCCCAAACGATTTTCGCATCCCTTAGAAACCTAAGAGCACCTCTAGATCCGAAAACCCTAGAGTTCTCCCATTGTTCATAGCTTTTGACAATTTATGGATTTCGAGTGAGTCAAGGTGAAGATTGAGTTTTTCTTGGTGTTTTTAGATTGGTTTTTAGAAGGAAAGAGATTGGTGGGTGTTTTGTGGTTGCAGAAGCCTTAGTTTTTAGCCTAGAACACTATTTCACGTAGTGCCCACTAGGTGTTTGATTTTTTGCTTAAGTGAGATTTTTGTCATTTTCTTGGCTATTCACATAGAGTTGCCTCACACTAGGTGTTTGGAGGTTAATTTGGAGTTTTGGTTAAAGTCTAGAATACCATCCAAACCCTACCTCACTGAGTGCACAATGTCGAGCAAAAAGCAAAAGTTAAGCTCGAATAGAAGCCGACCAATTGAAGAGCCTGCTCATGATTACGACCATGAGAAGTTCATCCATGCGAGTGCGGCTGAGAAATTCGGCCTCATCTCCAAGAACCGATCCTTCATCAAGGAGAAGGGCTTTCACCACCCTGACAATTTCTTTTGCAAAACTGGCCATAGACTAAGGGATGGAGGGGCCGGCTTTGCCACCCTCAGTGATGCCACACGATGGTGATACGAGAATTCTACACAAATTTGGCCTCAGTGCTGCGAAAAGGCTTTGAATGCGTGGGGTTTTGGTAGAACTTCAATGCGAGAAGTCTATCAATGAGTTTAATACCTTGAGCCGATTAATCTGAGAAGAAGAATATGATACATTTCCCAGCAGAAACCCCCGAAGGCAGGGTTCTTAGAATGCTAACAAACAACTAGGGTGAATGGAAACTCAACAATGAAGAACTGCGATTGCACTTCAAGGCTTAAGCTGCTTTTGGCCTACATTCCTAGGCCATGGCATCACTTCATCATCCGTCTCATCCAGACGACCAATGTGTGTGAAGTGCCGAAGAACTGCTCGATTATGCCATCGTCGGGACATCCCTTTTCATGTAAACCCGGGTTAGGATGTAATCCTCTATAACAAAATGTAAGATGAATCTCGGGCACCCATTCTCATTTATAGATGCTGTATGCAAAAGCGAAGTCGGGGTGCCCATGGGGACAATAAGGCTTGGATACACCCGATCAGAGCGAAGTAATGGTTAAGAAAGACAAACAGTGTACGGTACGAGGAGACATGATTCAGGTAATGAACCCTCGAACGGGGAAGAGCTTAGGGCCTACCAATCTAGGTTTGGGATACAAGAAGATGCCCAGGGAGAGGTGGGGCATTCATCCACCTAACCCCCACCCCCACCCCCACCACCACTATCCCATGAGGAGGACCCTATCAGTCCTTCTACTGCACTCGAGGACCAAGTCCATGACTTGATCGCACGGTTCGATGCGTACTAGGATGAGACCCAGGAACACCAGGTCTCCATCAGTCAAGACATGGATAAGCTAAAGGCAGACATGAACACAAATCTGTGAAACGGCGTGGTCCCGGGCAACGATCCGTCAATGGTAGCTTGCCCGACTTCGCTTTTCTGCATACAGCCACCACTGCTTAATGTAGTGCTCCGAGTGATCGCCAAGGGAGTTCCCTCCACCCCCACTTGATATTTTGTTGATATTGAGGACACTGTCAATTTTTTTTTAGGGGGTGTGGGTGATTGGTTTGGTTTTATGTTTTAGTGTGTTTTCCGTGTTTGGGTTGTTTTAGTTTTTATGTGTTTGGGATTCGCATTAGGTCTTTTTATATGCGAGTTTATGTGTTGCATGTTTAGTTTGTTTTAGCCGTGTGTGTGTTTAGGTATTGTGTGTGAGTTGATGTCATGATTGCTAATATGAGGTCATTTTGATCTAAAATTTTTCAAAAAGAACAAGCAAAAAATGAAAAGGGACCCTTAGGTTGTTCCATGATCTGGAATGGTATGCTAAAAAGGTTAGGGTGACTTAGTCTAGTAACCTCCCTTGTGTTTCAAGAAGCCATTTCCCAAGTAGTTCATCGCACTCACACATGATCTCAGTATATGGGCTCAGGACACTTGTTTACCTTAAGAATTACGAGCCTTGAGGGTTTCTAACAATGAGTGATGAGACACCCAACTTTGAAAAGTTGCCCGTGAAGCAAAATTAAAAAATACAAAAAAAAAAAAAGAAAAAGAAAGAGGCGTGTGTGAATGAATAATTAGGATTGTCAGTGGAATCACAGAGCTGATAGAGACATTTAATGCTAATGCGCCCGAGAGCCAGCTCGTCGGGAGCCATTGACTTCCTTTGCAGCCATGGGACAGAGGATGGATCCATCCACAGTCTAAAGCCTTTAGGTTTGGTTGAGCATTCGGGGTGAAGTTCGAGGGGAACTAAATGCTCGGTGCCCTTAACCCGATTGAGGTGGGGAGTCACCGTGAATCCCGTCTGGGACCATCGGCTTAAACTTATAGGCACTAGTTTTCTTTCATGCCTAGGTAGTTTAACGTGAATAAAAAGGGTGTGTTCTTATCCTTCCGTGGTTAGTATCTTTCAAAAGGGCGAGTTGACTTTAAGTTTGGGGGTGCTGGAACCTAGGTATATGTTGGAAATCATGAAACAACTACATAGACTTCAGGAAGGTCGCGAAGGGCAGGGGCGGTTGGAGTTGCTTGGTCAACGTATGGCGGCGAAGTTCAGCTAAAGTTGAGACAACCTTAGGATCCCCGTTTTAGAGGACAAAGAGGCTCGAATTTACGACTTAGTTCATTTGACTCTTCTTTTTGAAAGTCAGTGTATCACATATATCATTAGAGTGTTTTGGTGTGTCATTTTTCATGTGTTTTGTTATGAGTCTGTTTCTTGCTTGGGGACGAAGCAAGCTAAGACTAGAGGGTGTGATGAGTGCCTAAAACACTCATCATATACGTCATTTTATCATGTTTTTCGAGTTCATTTCATATAGTAATAAGTGTGGTTGTCGCTTTTTATATGTCGATTTCTCGGCACCTTGGCTGCATTCAGGAAATCGGCATTGGTATGGGGACTGAGAAGAAGGTGGAGAGCCCAGCCCGAATGTCGCGATGTTGAGATCAGACAACGTTACTATCTTCATCAACCCAACATCGCGGCGTCTGACGTCTCCATGACGTTATGCGAACTAATCAAAGACATTTCTTTGGATATAAGAAACGTAATTTTGAAAAAGGGAAAATGAGGAAGACGAAGGCGCGGCGTGGTCGAGAATCATGTGCACTCCAGTATTTGTATTTTCTTTCTCAAACACCTAATGATTAAAAATTCGATGGTTGTAATGAACAATATGATGTTCTAGCTTTATTTCTAGGGTTTTGTTGTACCCTTGCTGCATTGATTTGAGGCCAGTAGGGTATCCAGAATCAATAAAATTTATACCTATTTCCTCCTATTGCCATAGCATAGCTATTACAGTATAGTGGCTTTAGGGTCGAACACGGGGATGGGTTTTCTTTGCACAAATGGCTTACAGTGAGGTTCAAAATGGTGAATTTGTTTTGGATTTTGGGTTTGATAAAAATAGTGGGTTTAGATGGTGAAACTAAAAGTAAAATAAGTTAAAATGTAAAATAGAATTCCTTGAAGTGTTAAGTCATTGGGCTTAAGTTCCTAGGGCAACCGAGGGTTTCTTAGGGTCATTTCCTCGCGTTGAGGAGGATGACCTATAGTCATCTCCCGAACCGGATCTTCATTTAGCTATAAAAACTACCCCTCTTTAAACATCTTTGAAAATTGGCATCCACTGGCCATTAGTGCTCTCAGTCGTTAAAACACAAGTCACCTTGACTTCACCCCTTCCAATGGCTCATAAATGATAACTAATGAACATCAATGGACCTAACATTAAGCATCCAATGAGCCCAAAAGCTTATCAAGTAATAACCATTCAAGGTGACTCAAAGGGATCAAAACCTAAAGTTAAAAAGGGATAACAATAACGGCAGTGGATACCTGTGTGAAAAACATGGAACCCCTCAGCCTGCCTCAGGATCCTTTGCCCAATAGCCTTCTTTTTCAAGGAGAAATAGGTTCTAGCCACTCATCCTCTGAGTTGTCATCCTCAGAGGCTGTTTGGCTAGTGAGAAAATGAGAGAAAATGATAAAAAGCGGGAAGAGCTAAAGCTTCCCCCCAAAATCTACACAACGAAAAAAAGTCCGATTCTGGTCACGGCTTAGGACATATCTTGCTAAAAACGAGAAAAATTACAAAAGAGCTGTGATTGGGCACTATTACATGAAAGGATAATTCAAGAAAAAAATGAAAATTATGGCAAAAGTGAAAGGATGCGGGAATAGTCTTGTGATTCGCGATACAATGAAATTTCTGTTCTTGCTGAAATTCTTGGGGCACTATTTCCTTCTAACATTATTCTTCTTCTGTTTTGATTTGCAGCTAAAGTTGAACTTGAATTCTCCATGGATGGAGCTGACTTAACAACTGGCATTATTAGCTTGCAAAAACTACAAAAATTTACTGAAATACTATCGATAATATAGGTAGATTGTGACATGCTAACTGGGTTAATTAGACTAATTACCACGCAAAAAGTGCTCAAAACCTGTAATAAACAGGGCACAAAACAACACTTTTGGGCGATAATCACTCCACGTAACCGACACATTGCTAGTCCCTTAACAATGAAGGAAAAAGAAAGCACACAAGGATAAGATAGGCAAAATAAGATAGCAAAAAAAAAATGATGTTTCAAAAAATGTGAATGGATAATGCCGGCCATGGCAAAGGGTGCAAAACTCCACGCCCAACAACTATCTCAAGAGAATTTGTAATCTTTATCTGAAATCGAGTTTCAAAATAGTGTCCAACTCCTACGAGAACCAACTGACACCTTCCACAAAAAACCTAAGTGTGCTTGATTAGTTTTCAAAAATAATGTCAAATTGTCCTTTCCCCCGACCTAGCTCTTGTCACAAACCTAGCGGTTAACCAAACCTTAATAAATCGGGACCCGACTTTATTCCATAACTTCCTTTTTTTGTGTAGGGTGCAATCTTTGAAAATTATCGAACTCTGGCTTGTCCATGTAATGGGGTCCGCAGGTGACTCCCTGACAAATTAAGGTTTAGGGCATCAAGTCATAAGGATCTTTGACCACCGCTCTTAGGACCACTCCGGATTCTTAATGAGTTCAAAACTCTAGCACCTACAATTTGCTAAACTCTACTTATTCACCCATGTAACGAGCACAAAGTCGGTGACTCCCAACCAGTTGGCTTAGGGCACTGGGCTTTAAAGACTTTCGCTATATACCCCTCAGACCGTACTCGGGTTTCAAGGCAAATCGTCACAAATTCTTTCTTCTCTCTTCTTTTTCTTTTTCTTTTCTTTTTTTCTTTCTTGAAAGACTTATTGGTCTTTTATTCAGGGGTCTCGACTGTAAGGTGGTCGAAAGAGTACTAGGCAGACTTATCTGAGAGCTAAGAAGGCAAAGGCGGAGTTTTAGCCTATAAATGAAATCTAATGTGCACAGTGTGTGGTTAGTTCAAAGTGGAAGAAAAAGGTTGAATACAATAAGAATTTCAACAGGTTATCAACTCAACTAAGCATAACATCAATCTGGCATCAACATTATTGGAACAGTTTTTCAATTTCCCCTACTGTAAGCTAGGCATTACAAAAAAAAGTTTTCTGAAAATGAGAAACTGAAAGCATGAACTGGAAACTAAAAAAAAACATGAATTATATTGGAAAAAAAAAAAAGCTAACTAGCAAGCCATTCAACTAAACAAAACAGACTTGATCAAAACATAAGTAACCACTTCTTCCTTACATCTCCTAACCAAATCTTACATTGTCTCTCAATGTGGTTATGGAGATAAATTTAAGGGAGGGAAGTGATACCTCCACAGAGAATTGTGGCCGATTTAGCCCAGAGAGGAGACCACGAAACAAAAAACAAAGAGAGGAAAGTGTTAGCAAAATCTTAATAGTGCAAAATATGATCATGTTACAAGAATGGAAATCAAAAAGATAAAAATATGCTTCCCAAAGAGGCCTTATTCACCCCATTTGGGTTTCAAATGATCAAGTTGGAAGTAGAAAAGAGAGGTTAAAAGTGACCAATTTGAGCATTTTGAAAATTACGCCTTTATAATAATTTCAAAAGTGTTATTTCTGGTCATATTTAGATTCTACACTCTCTAAGCTTTCCAACGATACAAAGATAATAAAAAACAGAGTTTGGATGAAAAAGTTATGACCAAAACAAATTGGGAGTGCAGGGAATGGGGGGCTGCCTGCGAAAATTCGCACTGTGAAATTTTTTTTTTTTTTTTAAGGACAAAACAATTTTTTTTTTATGAAATATATATTTTTATATATAAAAAAAATACTATTATTATTATTATTTTACTGCTTGTTCACGATACGGTGCTTTGGCTTTGTCTTTTCCTAACGGCAGAAACTAAGCACAAGCCTGCAAAATAAGCGAGGGAAAAATAAAAAATACGAAAATAAAGATGACGAAACAAAATTAAAAATTGAAATTAGAAAATCTTAAAATAAAATAAAATAAATAAATAACACCAAAAAAATCATAAAGAAAGTAGGAAAAGCCCGGCGCCCAGGCCAAAAAAAAACAAGTTTCTCAAGCCTTTTGGAGTTGTTTAGGCTAGTGGAACTAGTGGAGTGCGAGGTTCAAGTGCTCCCAATCCCAGAGATCAAGATGGTTTGGTGTAGGCCATCCAGCATGCCATCTTGATAATGACGTACCTTGATATGCGTGATGTAATTCGTGAAAGTTTGAACATGACCACTAACTGAAGTTTTGCTGCGGGCCAGTGCGAGATCGGATCTTGCTTAAGCGGTAGGTGTTTTAGAGTGTGAATGTACTCACAGTGTAGGCAAAAATGTGCCTTTGAGTCTTGCGGCAGTGAAATTTGTTAGCGGCAGACGTGTATGGATTCAATTTTGTGGGAAATGGGTTAAGAATAAGCTTTTGGAATATTCCCTCACTTCCTTTCCTTTTCTTCTCAGTCAACAAGGGAAGGATTCTTCTTTTCTCCTCCATGGTCCATAGTCAGCACATAATTACAGGGCATCCTGCAGTTCCTCAGAAGCTTCTGCTGGTTCCTCTATCAATTCCTCCTGAAGCTGCTGCAATTGAGCCTGTTCACCCAAAATGGTGTCAATCAGGCACTCTTCCTCAGGATTCTCTTCCTCTTGATGAACATGTTGCTGATTAGTGAGCCTTGAAATTAAGTACTACAAGATGTCAATTTTCTTATCAAGGTCACTTTGAAGCCCATCTAATTTTTGGTCCAGAGAGCTCTCCATAGTATAAATTCTTTGATTTGTTTGGACATTCACCGCTTTCTGCTCTTCCATAAAAGTACCCACCAATTTGCTCAAGCTCAGTATTGCTTGCTCAACCGAAGAAGTTAATTGTGGTGGTTGTGATGGCTCAGGAATTGAAGGATACTGTGGATGTGCAGGAGGTGCATATTGTGGAGGTCTTGGTTTCCATGAGAAATTTGGATGGTTCCCCCAACTATGGTTGTAAGTACTGTCATATGGTGCATTAGTTGAAGGCATAATGCAGGAGGGTGCATGTAATCCCTCATGGACCTTTATGCATTGAGGTTCCTCTCACACTCCACAGTGGCTCTTTGTTCTTCTACATGGAAACCAGGCTGATCACAGATTCAAGAAACGGTCGAATATGCTCCTGTGGAATACTAGTTCTCACCCGATACGCATACAGTTTCTAACCCCTTTGGAGCATACACTCCTATGGCAAAACGAGGCAAACAGGACAACAAAGAAACAATCCTACCTAAAGGGTTAGAGTTAGCTTAAAAAAAAAATTAACAGTGAAATGAAACTAATAAGCCAGGCGCATAATACTAAAAGAAATGATAGATAAAATTCACCAGAACTTGTGATGAGGATCACAAGTTCTCAGTATGTTGTCATTTGCACTTAGAGCTCCATCCGTATTGACATACATTTGATTCGTGTCGGCGGAATTATCGGGTCAACAAAATTTATACCTTTCCTCTGCTGGCAAAAATTTGCCTTTACTATGGTATAGTAACTCTAAGGTGGTTTCTGAGGATAGGTTTCTTCGCATAAAAATGGCTTGGTGAGGTTGAAATGGTGAATTCGTTTTGGATTTTAAGGTTTAATAAAAACAGTGGGTTTAGATGGTGAAACTAAAGTAAAAAATAGTTAAAATGTAAAATGGGAATTCCTTGAGTGTTAGGTCATTTGGGCTTAAGTTCTAGAGACGGTAGGGTTTCTTAGGATCATTTCCTTGCGTTGGGGAGGAGGACCTATAGCCATCTCACGAACCGGATCTTCATTTAGCTATAAAAACTACCCCTCTTTAAACATCTTTGAAAATTGGCATCCACTGGCCATTTGTGCTCTTGGTCGTTAAAACACAAGTCACCTTGAATCACCTTCCAATGTCTCATATATGATAACTAATGAACATCAATGGATCTAACATTAAGCATCCAATGAGCCCAAAAGCTTATCAAGTAATAACCGGCTGGGAGTGACTCGAAGGGATCAAAACCCTAAAGTTAAAGGGAGAGCATTAACGGTGGATACTGCGCGTGAAAAACACTTAGAGAGACCCCTGGCGCCTCGAGGATCCTTTGCCCATTAAGCTGGTCGGTATTGTGCGCGGGGTGGTCAAATCAACAAAATTTATAAACCTAATTCCCTCATCTGTCGTAGCCATAGCTCTTTGTAGTATAGTAGCTCACAAGATCGAACATAGGGATAGATTTTCTTACTTCTAAATGATTTGCAGTGAGGTTGAAAATGGTAAATTCAATTTGGATTTGGGTTTCATAAAAGCGTGGGTTTTGATGGTGGAAGCTGAAAGTAAAACAAGTAAAAAATATAAAGAAAAATTCCTTGACATCCGACTCTTGAGTTTCGGTTCTAATAGTAGCGAGGGTCCCTGGGCCCTTTTCCTCGCGTTAGGGGAGGATGACCTATAGTCATCTCCCGAACCGGTTCTTCATTTAGCTATAAAGCCTAACCCTTAATAACTATCCTTTGAAAAATGGCAATCATTGAGCATCAGTGGTCTCGTAATGGAAAACAAGTCTCCTTGACTCACCTTCCAATGACTAATAGATGATAACTAATTAATCTCGATGGATCACAGCAATAAGCATCCTTTGAACCACTAAAGATTATCAAAAAATCAAAGAGATCATTCAAAGGTGACTCTAAGGGATCTAAACCCTAAAGTTCAAAGGAAACACAAGCGCATTGAGTACTACGTGAAAACCATGAGAACCTCCGGTTGCGGATCCACGCGGCGGCCTTCTCGCTGAGAGGAAGGGTTTCCTAGCGCTCATCCTCAGTTGTCATCCTCGGAGGGTGTTTGGCTAGTGAGAAAGTGAGAAAATGAGAAAATGAAAGAGCGGGAAATGCGATAGCTTCCCACGAAAGTTTTATTAATGGAAGATGATCACCTTTACGGTGTCTTGAAGTGGGGCTTTTATAGCAGGCCAGCACAAAATCTGCAGAAAAACAAAACAAATACTATTACAGGGGGACAAATTGGGAAGAAAATTAGAAAGTGACAAAAAATTCAAAAAGGCAAAAGCGCGAGGAACGATTACCATGAAATTTGCAAAATTATAGCCACAACGAGAATTCTGAGGGTTCTTGATTTCGGGTTGCTAAATTCGCATCTTTGTATTATTCTTCCTGTTTCTGATTTGCAGTTATGAGTTGCACTTGGATTCTCCATGGTTGAGCTGAATCTCTATCTATGGTATAAATAGCCTACAAAAACAACAAAACTTGCCACAAAATTTGATTAGTAGCTTTGCTAGGTCCTTAACATGCCAATTGTGTTAATTAGGGGCGATTCTTGCCGCAAAAGTGTTCAAAACACAGTATTAATAAGGGTGTAAACCTTTTCTTTGGTGGCTAATCACACCTAACCGACACATTGCTAGTCCCTTGGCAATGAAAGAAGAAGAAAGCAATCAAAAAAAGATGAACTATATACATCCAAAAAATGATGTTTCAAAAAATGAAGTGATAATGCCCAACCTTCAACAAGAGTCATCAAAATCCTACCCAATGAATGTCTCAAGAAGAGTAAGTGCTATGCAAAATCAAGTATCAAAACAATGTCAACTTCTAGAGAACCAACCTGACACCTTCCATAAAAACCTAAGTGTTTGATTTGATTAGGTTTCAAAAATAAACTGTCAAATTGTTCTCCCCCTCCAACTAGCTCTTATCTAAACCTAGCAGACTAACCAACCTCAATAGATCAAGACCCACTTTTATTCCACAACTCCTTTTTTGTTGTAGGGGTGCAATGTTTAAGGTATCTAACTCACAAATGTCCATGTAATGGGGGTCCACCGATGACTGCGACCCGATTAAAAGGCTTAGGGCATCAAAGTCATAAGGATCTCTCGACCACTAACTCTTCGGGGTTGCCCCCAAGACTTTGTGAGCTAGAAACTCCTAGCACCTGCAATTTCGCTAAACTCTACCTATTCACCCATGTGAGCCTGAGTCGGTGGCTCCCGACCCCGGTTGGCAAGACGCAGGGCTTCAAATACTTTCACCATACCTTGGGCCGTGCTCGAGTTTCAGAGACAAGCGTCCTGATTTTGCTGCTTTTCTTTTCTTTTTCCTTTTCTTTTCTTTTCTTTTCTTTTTTTGAAAGACTCATTGGTCTTTTTATTCAGGGGGGTCCTAACCTATTAAAGGTGGTCAAAGGTACTAGGCCATACTTTTGCAGGGCTTAGAAGGTAAGGCAGTTTTTCAACCTATAAATGAAATCTAATTTTGATGTGTGGTTAGTTCAATGTGGAAGAAAAAAAAGGTCAAATACCATAAGAAGTTCAACATGTTATCAACTCAACTAAGCATAACACCATTCTAACATCAACAACATTGGAATAAAATTTCAATTTCTCATCTTTACCATTTGAGCATTCTAAAAATAAAAAAATAAAAAATTCTAAAAATCAAGCTGAGAAAAGAACTAAGGAACTAAAAAAAAACATGAATTATATTGTAAAAATACTAACTAGCAAGTTATTCAACTAAACAAAAAGACTTGCCTCAAAACATAAATCAACCTTCCTTCCTTAACTCTCTGACAAATTCAACATTGTCCTCAATGTGGAAATTCTAAGGGAGGAAGTGATAAATTCTCCTTGATGAAATGTACCCGTTGTTGGATAGGAGACTTCGCAAGCTTTCCACCGAGACCTTACTCACTTCATTTGGGCTTCAAATGAACAAGTTGGAAGAAGAAAAGAGAGGAAAAAAAGTGACAAGTTGGAGAATTTTGAAAATTATGCCTTTAACATAATTTCAAAAGTGTTCTTTCTAGATATATTTAGATTTTACACTCTCTAAAATTTCCAACGGTACCAAAATCGCCTAAAATGAAGTTCGGATGAAAAAGTTATGGCAAAAACAAAATAGGTGCGTAAAAGAAGTGGGCTATTAAAAAGGGTTTAAAATTTTAACCCAAATTTTTTTTTTTTTTTCAAATTTTAAATATGTATATATATATATATATATATATAAAAGAAAATAATTTTTTTAATAAATAAATAATAATAAAAATAAAATAAAGGAAAAAGGTACTGTGTCAGATGTGTTGTGGTTGGCAATTTTCAGAACCCGTGAAATTGTTAAGTAAATTTTGCAACTCCAGAAATTGTTGCGAAATTGTTTTGGTTTGCGAAATTTCGCAGGGGTTACGAAATTTTGTAACCCTTGCAAAATTTATTGGGCTCTTTCCTCTGAACTCTGAACCTCCCCTGTTGCAAAAATTTGACACAACCCGTAAAAATAAACACAGGACAAAATTTAAAAAAATTTAAAAAAATATACAGAAAAATGAAAAATAAGATAGAAACAAAGATTAACTTAAAATTAGAGAAAATATAAAGAGAAAAATTAAATAAATCAAAATAAAATAAAATAAACCAAAAAAATCAAAACAAAAAGTGGGGAGATCAGTTTCTAAAACCGCTTCTCAAGCCTCGAGGTCATTTAACCGGTGGAGCCGGTGGAATTACCGAGGTTCAAAGTTCCAACCAATCAAGATGGTTTCACCGAAGTCATCCACTCAGGCCATGCAATACGAGTACCGCCAATGTTTGCGGCGTAAAGGGCGTAAAGTTTGAACATAGGCCACTAACTTCCTAAAGTATCGCGACAAAAAAAAAAAAAAATGCAAGGCAGATGGGATGGCCTTAGCAGTAGGTGTTTCAGGTATCGAATGTGCTGCAGGTGTAGGCAAGATGTGCATTGGGTATGAGAGGGTGTCACAGGAATATTGTCGTGGTCTGGCACTAGATCCAATTTTAGCGGTTTACTGACAAGCTTTGCTCTTCCATCGCCTTTCCACTTCCTTCCTCACCATCAAGGGAAGGATTTCTTTTTTTTTTCATGGGTTTACAATGCTCCTTCACTGTAGGCCAATCAAGCACTCTTCCTTTCTGATTCTCTCCTCGTGAACATTATGCCGACACGTGCCTCAAATGGAGTACTACAAGTTGTCAAATTTCTGATCAATTTTACTTTGAAGTCCATCAATTCTCTTGTCCACATTGTTTTCCACAATGTCAATTTTTTGACTTAATTGAGCATTGATTGTCTTCTGCTTTTCCACAAAGTCACCCACCAGCTTGCTAAGGTTCAGAATGGCTTGCCTTAACCGAGAGGTCGACTGCGGGTGGTTGAGGCCGAGATGAAGAAGACACTGTGGAATGCAAGGGAGCATATTATGGAGGTTTTGGTCCCCATGAAAGATTTAGGTGGTTCCCCCAACTAGGGTTGTAAGCATTTCCATATGGTGCATTTGTCGAGTACAATGCATGAGCTACTCATCTGGTGAGGGTTTCTATAGTCCCTCATGGACCTATATGCGTTTGGATTTCTCTCCACTCGATACTGACAATGCTACTCTTCATGTGGGGGTTCCATTTGATCACAATTCAAGCCCAATGGAACATGCACTCCTGCATCAATAACAAGGCAAGCACAATACAACAAAGAAACAATCCTACTTCTTTTCTTTTTTTAAAAAAAAATTAACAGTGAAATGAAAAAAAAAAACTGATAGTAAAATACTAAAAAGAATGATACAAGAAAATTCACCAGAACTTGTGATGAAGATCACAAGTGTTCAGTATGTCATCATTTGCTCTTAGGCACCATCCCCGACAACGGCTCCATTTGATTCGTGTGCACGGAGGTGGTCCAGAATCAACAAAATTTATAAAGCTGATATAAACACTTTTATCTCAATTAGATCATCAATGCCTCTTCCTAATGCTCTCAACATTATTAATGGCATCATAGTAACAGCTGATCCATTATCCACCATTACCTTGGACACTGGTTTACAATTAAAGTGAGCTCTCACATAGAGAGGTCTTATGTGCCTTGTCATCTCCATAGTAGCTTTTTCCAATATTTTCTTCTGAGCTCTATGCTTCGTCTATTTCGTATGCTGAAATTATTCCCAAGCGTAGGAACTAAGGTCGTCAAGCATTATACTACTATGGGAGTCCACAGGTCATTTCCACAGGGAGTGGTTTCCTAGGTGATCCTTAGGGATTACTCTCCAATGAATGTGCGTTTAAAGTAAAATCTGGGGGGTTGTGATTGATTGATTGAGTAACCAATTAACTTACCTATTTTAAAACACGAAGGGCAAATGATAGGATCCTTAGGTTTTCACTCACCGCCGACCAGGTAATACCCACCTCTTATTCACAATCTCATCTAGGAGCCATTGATGAATGGTCTTCGACGGAAGATGTAACATTAAAGGCTCTTTTAAGACAAAGAACGATTGAGCGATAACAAACACTTGTTCAACGATTTGCATTTGCGATCAAGCACAACGTGTACCGAGAGTCTCTCGTTCACACGTTGTCAAGAAGATGCCAAACTAAGGTTTTATAAGATTTTTCACAAGTGTTTAGCATCGTACAATCCCATTGAAGCACAAAAGAGGAATTGAGGGTTGTTTCCTTGAAGGGGGTGAGTTTCCACCGTTAGAACCCTATCATGGGCGTTTAGAACTCCATTAAAACCAAGAGTCGATTCATGATTAATAACACACTACTTATAAATGTGACTTGAGAAATAACACTTCAATTGCAAGGTTGGGATATCAAAAGCACAGAATCCCGTAAAGAATACCGAATTATAGAAACCAACTGAAAGATTACAAGTGATTAAAAACTAAGAATCAAAAGAAAAACTTACTCTACTCTATGAACCCTAGCAAAACTAAGAGAAAACACTCCAGCCGTTCAAAACCAAACCCTAGAATCCAATTGTCCTTAACTCTGCCCTAAAGTGGGTTTAAATACAATCCTCATTAGTGATCTTGAAGTGGTGGTCGAAAGAAGAGTATGCCCTTGCACCAAGACTGAAATTCCGCTCAAGTCCCGCAAAGATCACATGTTGGTACCGGTACCAATAAGTGTGGTACTGGTACCAAAAGTGCACTGGCTCTCCACACTCGGGTACCTATTTCACTATATTCGTACATGCAACACACATTTCACCGCATGTGGGTATCGACACGCAAGCGGGTACCGGTACCACTGCCTCCGCAATTGCTCATCTTCACTATAGCACCACCCGAGGCCTCTCAACAGCGGCTGTAATCGACAACGATGATCTACATTGGTTCTCTGGAACCAAACCACTACGAACATGTGCACGGGGCTTGAAAAACCTGCACACGCATAAAAACGCTAGAAACAGTCAAAGGCACCTATTCTACACAAAATAAAAGTAAAACATGAGCTAGGGTAATTAAAACCCTATATAAATGTTGCACTTTTATGTATCCAACACACCCCCAACCTACAACTTGTTAGTCCCTAGCAAGATTTGAATTGGTAACGCTTATCGACTATGAGGTTCAACAAAATGCGCTAAGGTGCAGTTAGGCATTGCAAGTTTCCCCCAAGGGTAAAAATGAACACAGTGCTATAACCTGACAGAGTATGCAACCATCTGAACTTAAATGAATACCACAGTCTCAAAGTAATGGACAAAATAACAAACTGTTACAAAACAGATACTCATATAAAGCGGACTATGGATCCGAAAAAAAAAGGTTGCAATGAGATCACTCAAACCGAAATGAACTTCATTATCACTCCAAAACATTTTACTCATAACCAACAAACTAACATGCATGAAGTCAAAGAGGAACATCCTACGTAACTAAAATCAAAAGGTCTCTTTCAAGCATAAAAATGACCATGGGTTACACAAATAGTATTTATGAACAAATAAAAGGGTACACATGGCCGAGGTCTCACCCAATTGCCAACACCAATCTCTATTCTAACCCAAAATGCTACTACTTACGTCCTCCTCCTCTTCGCCGAGGGAGAACGCGGTCTTCATCTAGCTAATGGGCCATCCAAATTTCATCGAATCCCCTTCCAAGTCGAGGAAGATTCATCTCCACAGTGGGTTCTCCTCAGATGTGACTCCTCAAGCCCTGAGGAGCCTATGATCCAGCTGTTCTTAAGCCCCCAAGATGCATTTGAACCATCCTTTGATTCTACGCTCCATCCTTTTTAAGGGGGATGTACTATCAAACCAAGAGCTGACGACGATGAAGCCCCAGAAATAGCCGAAGGGGGATGTAGATCGAGGCCTCAGAAGTAGCCTGATTTTGCTTCGCCTGGTTTGTGATGGGCCCCAACCTAGGAAGAACTCTTTTTTCTCTACTAGAGCCTCTTATCCCAGCCAGCCTTCCACGAGGTAGTTTGTAACTGTGGCCGGAAGGATGTGACTTTTTTCACTGGGGACTCCCATGTCCCTCATAATACACACCATATCACCAAGGCATAGTCAATAATTTTCCAAATTCATTACCTCTTACATAAACTGGATTTCTTCCTTGCTTGGTAACTTCTCCTTTCCCTTCGGCCCAATCATATTGTGAATGACTTTGTTCATCAATGCATACTCAGGCTTTAATTTCCCGATGAACTCCTTGCGCACAAAACCTCCCATGGGTACCGGGTTGGTGCACATGGTATTTGCAAACATATTAGCATCAAACTCTATAATAGCCCTGAGAGGGTAAGGTCGGTCATGTGTGGCAAGGCGGACATAATTCAGTGATTGAGCGATCAAGTCAGGGCTGACCATTAACTGCTTCCCCAAAATTGTAGTCTCCAACAAGGTGTGCTCCGGCATTCCGATCTTCTGCTGGAGTAGAATTCCCGACCATGGTCGGTAATAGCCCTTACCTCCCAATACCAGCCAAAACTGCATATTCGATCCCGAATAATGACATCGTAATGGGGGTGAGGAACAAAACTGTCAATTCTCATTCCCCGCTCACAATGGAAACCCCCCTTTCAATTGACTAGACTCACTTTTCTCGCTCCTCGATTCAACATCCAGCAACATAGCTTCAATTTCTTCATCTTCGCTCTCTTACTTTCTTCCTCGCTTCCTAATGAGGAACCTTTCGCTCCCTTTCCTCTTTACAATCCGCGGCATCGACCTCGCTTTTTACTGGCCGTCCATAGAAGAGGCTACAGCCTTTTCCTTTCCAAAGGTTCTCTGACCTTACTAGATATGGCCAAAATGGCGAATATAGAGAGAATAGCCCATACACACACAACGGTCTCCCAACAACCCATCTCCAACAATATCGGACTCACCCCTTTTAGATTAATCAGAATCTTTCTCCCCATATCGTTCGCTGCGAATGCCCTAATCAACTGAGAACATAGCACCGTCAACCAAAGCCACCCAACACAATCCATATTAACACAGTGAAAATCCATTCAGATTGCTCTCAAAGAGATGAGGAACATTTTCTACCACGACGGTTCAAGATTTCCAATTTCCGCATGCGAAGAACTGTGGATGCCCCGTCGAGCAATGGAGACACTCTGGGAACAAGCCACCTGTGGGCTGCTCGGTGAGAGGGAAAATTAGGTTAGGGTTTCTCTTATATAGGATTTGGGGAGTGGAGATATTAAAGGGTAAAAAAATGGGGGAGAAAAACCCTTCAAATGGGCCAACACGTTCGGTGGTACCCTGGGCATCAAGAAGTGCTAGGGAGCACGGCACTAAAAAGTGTACCACGGTCAAGCCGTGGTACCGATACCACTTTGCTACTTACACGACTTCGGCTGGTACCCGATACTAATTTTTTTTTTTTTTCTTCTTGGTATAAAGCACTCAATTTATAGAAATTTCCTGCACTTACATCTTGGATTTCACTGGATGCTCACTTCTTTCCCTGCTTCATACCCCTTCCAACCTGACTTGTGTTCGTGGAACTGTGTACTACACTCTCTTGACACCTTCACGCTTACCTTGGAGTCCGTTGTACTCCTCGTGATCACAATTCCTAGGTTTCGAATAGAATTGGCAACTCACTACCAAGATGGCAAAGGGTGACTCCTGCGATAGATTTAGAAGTAACAGAAATGATGGCCTAAAAATCATCTTCGCCTACGTATGGGTGTTCCTTTAGAGAATACGATGGCTGTGAAGGATAAGGAAGTAAACAATGCACAAGCTGAAGCAAGGCAAGCAAAATGAGCTTGGGGCAGAAAATCAATGACTTGTGTAGTGTATGAATGAGAGTGATACCAGTCAAGATTGACTCTGGAGAATAGAAAAGAATTGGGGTCGTATGGTCCCAAATATGAAACAAAAAAGTTTTGTGCATGCCTATTATTGTGTAAGTGCAGTGAGACTATATGGAGTGTATACATAAGGTCACGCGGATGCATACATAACAGGTCAAGTACCATACCCAAAAGAGTCGAAAATCGAAAACGTTGCATGCACTTAATTGGCTCCAACTAGTGTATGCCCACCCCCACCGCGGAAGTAGGCATTGCCCTCATGCACACTGATCAGTGCCCAAAAAGTGCTATTTTGGACCCTATTTCAGATAGGTTTTGAGTGCTTTTTGCGACTAATCATGTCAATTATGCCAATTGAAGTGTTCAGTGTTCTTAGTATCACTTATGCCGCGAGGTTATTTTCGTCGCTTTTTGGCAGGTTTTGCGCACTCGAGTTCATCGAGACATATGCTAAACCATGAAGATTGAACCCATTCCATCGCCCATCAAACATACCAAAAATCAAAGAAAGAATGAAGGCAAAGTGATAAAAGTTGGTGCAAGATAAAGAGCGTGAGTCAAGCGTTGAAGATCGCACCTGTGGAATTCTCGCTTAAGATTGCGAAAATTTCACTGGATCAGGAAAATTCTCGCAATCATAGCGAATTCGCAATCCTAGCGAAATTGTGAATTCGCTAGACTCAAGGATTTCGCTTCACACCTGCTCCTAAGTTTAAAAACTGGGGCCATATCACCTAAAATTCGCTTGCTAGCCGAAATTTCGCTTTGGCCAGCGAAATTGCCAATGCCTAGCTTAAATTTTCTCGATTCGCTTATCTTCTTGCGATTTCGCTACTCAGCTTAAATTTCGTGCCCAGCGAAATTGTCCGCCTTGTCATCCTTTGTAATTAATGCAAACCGACTTTAGCCTTTGGTGCAGGCTTATCATTCTCATTTTAGCCAAAATGTTACAGCTTTATCAGAAGTTTCACATAAATGGGTGGCCTATATAAACCCCTATAGTTTTTGTAACAAAGGAGAGAAGAAATTGAGAGAAACATTTTGGCACAATTCTTTTATCTCAGCCTTCCGCTTAGGGTTTGCTTTTCTCTCTCTCTCCTCTTCTCTCATTTTTGAAGCAAACAACCTCGAGGGGATGACAACCTAAGAGGATGCTCAAGGTTTCCTTTCTTTGAAGAGGAAGGTAGCTAGCTTGGTTCGTGGGGCGCCATGCGTTGTCCTCATGTGCTGAATGCTACAAAAATCGTATTTATGGCTCCCATCTTCTCAAACTAGGGTCAATATCATTTAATAACCTTAAATCGCTAATACTTACCATGTTTTAGATACAAGCAGGTATACTTATTGCTAGATGCACTGTGGGTTTTTAGATGGTCTTTACGAGCCACGAAATGATGTTGAAATGTTGGGTTTTAAACCGAAGGGTCAGATGCATGTTACCTGTGGGTCGACCAAATAGAGTGATTCTGTGGTTAGGTTTGCTAGTTAAACAAAGATCCGGTTATGGCTTGGACTATAGGTTGCTTGTCATAATACGAGGATAAAACCCGAGGACACTTGTTTGCCCTATGTTATCAAGTTAGTGACCTAAATCTTCAAAGTTACCTTTTCACACATCACTTTCGCCTACAGCTTATTCAGCTTTTCAAACTACTCACACTATTTTCAAACAAATCCAAAAATCCAAATAGAAAGCTCCACTTTCACACTTATGCAAATCATTCCTAGGATGAAAAACCCATCCCCGTGTTCGACCTTAGATCGCTTATACCGCAGTACTTGGATTCACGGCAAGAGGGAGGAACTTAGATATAAATTTGCTGATTCCGCCAACCTACTGTGACACGAATCAAAATGGCGCCGCTGCCGAGGATGGTACAACTTCACGCTTGATAAGTTGAAGTGTACTTGTGGATCGTAAACATCACAAGTGAAGGTGACCTTTAACTCTTTTTTGTAACCTGGCCATAAGAATCGCAAGTTTTCATCACTTTGCAGAACTCACCGGTTTTTTATTATCAAGGCAGCTAGTTTTATTTTTTAGCTAATCTTACCTTTTGCAAGTTTGTAGGTGCTCTTGTTGTCTCCGCCAAATTGTGTACTGTGTTTATGCCCAAAGGATAGACATCGTGCAGACCGCAGAGAATCAGTACACAAATCGACCAAAGCAAAGGAAGCCGCATATTACTAATGTATGTCATGGATTCCACCGCTCGAAGAACAAAGCAGAGTCAGCAAGGGCCCCCAATGAATCCAACTGCCTATAGAACCATGAGATCATCCACCTCCTAGGTTAAGTGTCTCTCCCGCATCATACCTCCCGTCGAAGATGTAGCGTTGAGGCCTACTTGGTACCCCTACTCCCCACATATCATGGTATGGAAAATGAAAATCCATACACTCATATTAGGGATTTTGAGGAAGTCTGCACTACCTTTAAGGAAGGAATGATGGACATGGATTTGCTTAAGCTGAAAGCATTTCCATTAACCCTAAAGGACAAGGCCAAGATTTGGCTAAACTCATCGGTGCCTCGTAACCATTAGAAATCACCGAGTCAGCAGTGCACTTCAAGAAGTTCTTCAAGGCTCATAAGACCAACAATTTGAAAAGACAAATTTATACCTTGTAGCTCAAGATGGTGAGGTTTTATCGGTTGAGATTTATGGAGACCATCAAGGCATGCCACACCATGGTTTCGATACATTGACGCTGGTAAACTATTTACGGTGGTATGTCTCCGCGAGGCGCCTTTTGAAAACCATGCGGAGGAGATTTTCTAAGTAAGCATCCCGACGAAGCCATGGATTTTAAACTACGTATTGAAACTCTAAGGGTTGGGATGAGCCAACCCTGTGGAAATGGAAACAATGAAGCCTCACCCAACCCTTGGGAGGGATTTATACACTCGCTGCAGGACATAGAAATGAAAAGCCAGAATTTCAACCTTAGCTAGGAAGGGAGGAGCTCAAGGAAAAGGCTCCATGAAGTGCGTGCAAAGGATCGAAAATCCCGCATTACCCAATCCCCGTACTCCACCACCAATCCTCAATCCAGCGCATCAAAGGTCTTATGGCCCCTATAGTGAAGGATTTGATGTCGAGTGTGCAACACTGTGAGGGACAATACAAGCCACCATAACCCAATGCCCCATATGGAAATACCTACACCCACTGGAGGAATCACCCCAACCTTCCCGAGCCCACTCCCGCTCATGTACTCCGAGGTGCCAAACCAACCTAGCTTGTTCCCACTCAATCCACAACCACCTCCATCCTCTTCTCCTATAGAACAAGCCATTTTAAATTTGAGTAAGGTGGTAGGCAACTTTGTGGAAGAGCAAAAAGGAATTAATGTGCAACTGGCACAAAGGATTGATACTGTAGAAAGTACAATGAACAAGAGAATAGATGGGCTAAAGAGTAACCTGAACCAAAAATTGATAACTCGCATTCAATCACCAAGATCAATGTTGTCGAGGTATTAAGAAAGAGGAAGGTTCCCCTTCCCAAACAAAGGCTGTAAAACCCAAATGGAATCCATGAGGCAGGATCATCCAATAATTCAGAATGGATGAAAGGAAGGCTATAATTACTCGAGAAGTGGAAAAGAGGCTAATCAGCCCATGCCAAAGCCCGTTAAAGCAATCCGTGCAGTGGAGAAGAATTGCATTCCTCGAGCAAATTCCTAAGGGAGGACTCAAGGAAATACAAAGAGATACCACCTCCATTTCCACAAGCACTTAGAGGAAGAAGAAGACATCACAACAAAGTGTGCATCTTAGAAGTCCTAAGACAGGAAGGTCAACATACCTCTTTCGACATAATCAAACAAGTCCTCGCCTATGCAAAATTTTTGGAAAGATCTTAATAATCAAGAAGTGGATTAGCATTGAGAAAAAGGCATTTTAACAACAAGTCGTTGCCATAATCCAAAGTAAGAATCCAATAAATACAAGGATCCAAGATCTCCCACAATTTGAAAACACATTGGCGGACTGTGATAGACAAAGTCATTGCTTGATTAGAGCCAGGAACTCCATCGCGCATTCTCGTGGGTAAAGCAGCTAGGCTCAGTGAACTTAAACCTACTAACACTACACTATCATTGGCCGATAGATCAGGAAAAATCCCAAAGGATAGTTGAGGATGTCTTAGTGAAAATAGACAAATTCTACTACCCAGTGGATTTTGTAGTGCTTGACACTGAGCCAATTGCAAATGAACCCAATCATGTGCCAATCATCTTAGGAAGACCATTTCTGGCCACAGCCAATGCAATCATCAATTGCCGGAATGGAGTCATGCAACTTACGTTTGGTAACATGACATTGGAGTTGAACATATTCCACTTGAACAACAAGCGCACAAATTAATGGAAACTGAAAATCAGAAGTAACTAATGATGATGTGTGCGCTGCGGTGTTAATGGGGATGCGAGGAAATTTGAATGACGAGAACTACAGGATATAGCCAACCCGGTGAAGCGGTGTTGTGGTATTGCCTTGCGTAGGGCGAATGATCGGTGAAATCCATCGGTGAGGACAGTCACCGATGGGAAGTCGACACCATGGGTCGGCTCGGGCCCTTCAGGGTTGAGGAGATCATTCTCATGACCCTCCTTGAGTAAATTTTGAAATTGAGCGGTTGGTGTTTTCCCAGCCGAATTGCGGTTCGAAGCATGATTACTACTTTTTGTTTAATTTAGTCATTTAATAATTTGGGTTATTATTAGATGTGTTGGCGGCGGCTTTCTTTAGGATCTTGTTGCGGCGACGGCCCGGCGCGATCACGAGACATACCACCGCGGCGGTGAGGTGGTTGGGTTTCTTTTATGATTTGTATAGTTACCGGCTTTATCGACTACACTAATTTTGATTAGGATTCATGTATTAGCCATAGTGGCGGTGATATTTTGTATGTTTAACGGTATGCATGTACTAGCCATTTTGGTATATCAGCGTCGTATATATATACACACTTTTGCATATATTTTGTCTTGCTCCATCTTATGTGTCGTTTTGTCTTCAATTGAACAATTGAATTGCTTGATTAAAACAATTGAATGCTGATTGAGAACAAATTGAATTGCTTTTAATTGAAGCGATTGAATTGCCTTTAAATGGAAGATTTGAAACCTGTTTTATCACCTTTATGTTAGAAAAAATTCCATGTTTGATATAATTTTTGAGGTCGATTGAAGTTTCGGCATGCTTAACTTGAACATTTCTCCTTAAAGCTAATTCACACTGCGCACCGGATTGTTTCAATAAATTTGTGAATTTGTTTACCTCCTTTCACTGCATAGCCTTGGAGCTTTAGGCATGTTGGCAGCCCGTGATAGGTTTGTGTTACCACGTATGAAGACCAATGTAGTCTTCGAAAAGAAAAAAGAAAAAAGAAAAAAAAGAACAAAAGAAAAAAAAGAAAAAGAAAAGAAAAAAAAGAAAAAATAAATTAGGTAGCTTTGTTTTGGCTTAGAACACGGTCAGGGTGTATGAACCTTTGGCCGAATGCCTAATCATAATTGGTTGGGAGTCATCGATTTAGTGTTACGTTACATGGGTGGATAAGAGTAGAGTTTAACGCGATTTGTAGGTGCTTGATTTTTCGAAGTCATACGAGGTCGGGGTGGCTTTGTAGAGTTTGTGGTCGGTGATCCTTTTGACGATGCCACTAAACCTTGGTGGTTGGGAGTCATCGGTGGACCACGGACTTTGGTGGTCGAATTTTAAGCATTTCACCTACAAATGTAGTTGTTTAAAAACTGACTGATCGTAACTATCCTTATCTAGGTTGTTCAGCTTGACTTAAGGCCATCTTAGAGTGCTAGGTTGGGAAGAGCAATTTTGCGAATTTATTGGCACCGATCGGCTACATAAAGAACCATTAGACTTTGGTGGAAATTCCAGTTGAGAATCATGGAACCAATATTGACCTGAAATTGTTCTTGAATGGTTTTGGCTCTTTCATGTCGGTTTTCAAACTTGGTGTCAATTTTTCAGTTTAAAGATAATATTTATTTGTATATACACCTTTTTGAATAATAAACTTTTTGAAAATCACTGCATACATCTCCTTTTAGTTTTTGCATTGCTAAGGGACTAGCAACGTTTCGGTTGGGGGGTGGGCTGCAAGATATTTACATGAAATAAATATTTGCATTGCTAGATGCACTGTGGTTTTTTAGATGGTCTTTACGAGCCACTGAAATGATGTTGAATGTTAGGGTTTTAAGGCGAAAGGAAATTTGTAGATGCATGTTACTGTGTTGACTCAGAATTGATTCTAGGGTTAGGTTTGCTAGTTAAACAAAGATGGGTTATGTCTTGGACTATAGGTTGCTTGTCATAATGTGAGGATAAAACGCAGGGACACTTGTTTGCCACTATGTTATCAGTTAGTGACCTAAATCTTCAAAGTTACCTTTTCACACACATCACTTCCGGTCTTTACGGTTATTAGGTTCAAACTACTCACACTTGTTTTTGAAACAAATCCAAAATCGAAATAGAAACTGTGATTAGTGCCCCGAAGTCTTTATTTTGGACCACATTTCGAGATGGAGTTTTGGGTGCTTCTTCGCGCACTAATCATGTCAATTATGCGGTGAAGTGTTCGGTGTTCTTAGTATCCGCATGTGTTTAAGAGGTTATTTTTGGTTGTTTTGCAGGTTTTTGTGTACCTTGAGAGTTTAATGTCGAGACATATGCTAAAACATGAAAGATTGAACCCATTCATCGGCCATCGAAACATATAAAATCTGAAGAAAGAATGAAGGCAAAGTGATAAAAGTTGGTGCGATATAGGAAGCATTAGGCCATGCGGTGAAGATCGGCAATTCGAGAATTTAAGCTAAGATTGCGAAAATTTCGTTGGGATCTAAATTCGCAATCATAGCGAAAATTTCGCAATCTGGCGAGTGTGATTTTAAGCTAGACCGAGGATTTCGCTCTGCTTTGTTCTAGCGAAAAATCCAGGTTTCTACATCACCCCAAAAATTTGGCTATCCTTTCAAAAAAAGTGCTATTTTGGACCCTATTTCGAGATAGGTTTTGGTGCTTTTTCTTGCCTTGTCATGTCGATGTACGGTGAAGTGTTCGGTGTTCTTAGTATCACTTATCTTAGTTTAAGAGGTTGTGCGGTTGTTTTGCGGGTTTTTGCGTACCTTGAGAGTTGATATCGAGACATATGCTAAACCGTGAAGATTGAACCCATTCATCGTATCAAACATGCGAAAATCAAAGAAGAATGAGTAAGTGATAAAAGTTGGTGCGTATAGGAATATTAGGCCATGCGGTGAAGATCGGCAATTCCGGAGATTTCGCTAAGATTTGCGAAAATTTATTTGGGATTGAAAGAGCTAGCAATCATGGCGAAAGATTTGCTTGATCTGCAGCGAAATTGTGAATTTTCGGTAGACTCGAGATTTAAACTCTGCTTGTTCCTAGCGAAAAATCGATTCGCTATCACTAAAAATTTTATTAAGCTAGCGAAATTTCGCTAACTAACGAGTGCGATACTGGCGAGTGCCGTTATTTATCTCTTTATTGATTTCGCTACCTAGCGAAAAAATTTTACAAATGCCTGGCGAGGTAATGCCTGTAATCATCTTTTGTAATTAATGCAAGCTGAGCTTCATTTTGGTGTATTACTTCCTTGTCCTTTATTTTAATAAAATGTTAGGCTTTATTGTAGTTTCACATAAATGGGTGGCTATATAAACCCCCCATAGTTTTTGTAACAAAGGGAGAGAAAGAAATTGGAGAAATATTTTGCCTGATTTTTATCCTATGAGCTTGATTAGGGTTTGCTTTTCTGTCTTCTACTCTCTCTTTCTCTCATTTTCTAGGGCCAAACAACCCTCTTGAGGACTGACAACTCAAGAGATGCTTGGCTAAGCCTCTTTTCTTGAAGAGGAAGGTAGCTAGCTTGGTTGTGGGGCAGTTGCAGGTTGATACTCATGTGTTGAATACTCCTGAGTCTTGTATTTATGGCTCCCGTCTTCTGAACTAGGGTTGAATATCATTTAATGTCATTAATTGGCCAATACTTACCATGCTTTAGGATACGGTGTATACTTATTCTTGGAAATGCTTGTGGTTTTTAGATGGTCTTTCTGAGCCACTTGAAATGATGTTGAATGTTAGGGTTTTAAGCGAAAGAGTACGTAGATGCATGTTACTGTGTTGACTGAAAATAAGGGTGATTCTAGGGTTAGGTTTGCTAGTTAAACAAAAGAATCCGGGTTATGGCTTGGACTATAGGTTGCTTGTCTATGCGAGGATAAAGCAGGACACTTGTTTGCCCTATGTTCGAGTTGGTGACACACAAATCTTCAAAGATTACCTTTACATCACTTTCGGTCTTCTGAGTTATTCGGTTTTCAAACTACTCACCTTTGTTTTGAAACAAATCAAAAATCCAAATAAGAAAGTCTTACCTTTCACTTATGCAAATCATTCCTAGGATGAAAACCCATCCCCGTTCGATACTGAGCCGCTATCTTGCGATAGCTTGACTCTGTTTGTAGGAGGAACTTATGATATAAATTTTGTTTGATTAAAACTGACCTCTTGCCAGCGCAGATCACACACGAGGACACCGCGATAGAATAAGGGCCCAATGGTGTTCCGCATTCGAAGAAATTTACTACTTGAGGGATTGATTTATTTTATGGTTTTATTCTTTTTGTTTTTTTTTTTTTTTTTTGAATAAGAAGCGGACTAAATGAATAAAGCAGGAAATCGAGGAAAAGAAAAACTATATACAAAAGGGTAGGATAGAGATGGCGGAAAGGAACATCCACGGTGAGCGGATCTGATTCACAGCTATCTCTGGTGAAGTTCTCGAGAAATGGCTTTAAGCACGGCCATTGACTTTAAAAGAGTTTCCATTTTCCAGACCGCGTCTCATCTGTATATGGGTAACTACCTTAACGATGAGCGAGCGATCCACACAGAATGGGTTACTTGGAAAAATGTGCGAAATAGAGTTGTGCAAATAATACCTTTAGTGAGTTTCCAAAGTGCCTAACAATGTTCTTGTCATGAGAGCCAACGACCTCTCTTTGAAAGATTATTGAGCTCTCATATGATTCACGCCACAATTCATCAAAGCTTGTTTCGCTGCGGTAGTCTTTGTTTACACTTGAGCGATCAATTAAGAGTTTTAATGGCCCGATATGCCTGTGTTCCATTTCGCACGTGAGATGTGAGGCCTTTCCATAAACTAGACGATAAGAGACATACCGAGGAATAGTCTTAAAAGCGTGCGGTAAGCGAGGCGATACCGATCGGCGGTAATCCTTGCGATTTGAGGCGGTAGTTTTCAAATATGTTTGATCTCACCCATTGGCTAGATTAGGCCTAACCATTTGGTCTATAGGTGGAAATGGCGGGTGGAAATTTTTATGGGTGACACCATACTTTTTCAGCAAATTCTCAAAGATTGATGCAAAAAATGGAGCCCTGCATCACTAATGATTGCACGAGGCACGTGACGAAAAAATATGTTTCTTAATTTCAAAAACAACCTTGTGATCAGTAGTTCTCGTCGGAATGGCCTCCGCAGCAGAACATAATCATTGCTTGATAAAATGTAAAAGTGCCTGAGAGGAAAAGGCCTCATGAAGTCTAAACCCCACAGCAATGAAGATCTCGATGATTAAAATAGAATTAAGAGGCATCATGTTCCTCTTTGGCTGACCCCTCTTAATTATTGGGCAGAGCGCGAGTTTGCGAAAATCAAAGCGGTCTTTAAAAGAATAGGTCGATAAAGCGGAAACTACGAGTTTTGTCAGCCTTTTTTCTTCTTGGGGAGAATGCCCCCTGAAAGCTTCCAGGAGTGGCGAGTACCCCGATTTTGATGCGATCGTAGATACACACTTGAGTCGTCAATTGGTCAGGACGGAGTATTTAAGCAAGTATGGGTCATCAAAGTAGTATTTCTTTATGTCCACGAAAATTTCCTCTTTTCGTGAGAGATCCATTGGGGTGGAATACGTCAAGTCACTGAATGGTTACTATGTCCTCATACCGTAGAGCGGAGTGGGCCAAAGAAAAAAGTTTCTCATCAGGGAAAGCGTCGCCTATGGGAAGGCCTTCAGAAGTGGTCGTCGGAACTAGCAGAACCAGTGGTGACTACCACATTCTCGACTCCTTCTTATCCTTAATAGTCAGAGATTTAAATTCTTGACAGAGTAGGATCCACCTAGTCAAACGAGGCTTAGTATCTGTAGAAGCCAGTACTTCATTGTTGCATGATCGGGTGAAAATGGTTACGAGGAAGCGATTGGTGAACCAGGTGATATTTTGAACCTTTGTTTATTTAAGGTTTTGAGCACTTTTTGTGTACTAATCGTGAATGTGAATTTGCATTAGGTCTAGGCTATTCTCTTTGATCGCATTTCTGGTAATTTTGTAGTTTTTGCAAGCTATTAATGCAAATTTGTTGAATCAATCCAAACACGAAGAATTTGGTGATTCGGCACTATAGATCGAGAAATCGAAGGAAGAAGATTTGAAGAGGAAGGAAAATGAAGCACTGTGAAAATTCGCTGATCTTGGTAGGCCTCTGTATGTGTTCAGTTTCGGCAACGTTCATGTTTCCTGCTTTTGACTCCCTTTTTCCTATTTTTTTCCCTTCATGTATAAGTGTGAATTGAGGGTATTTTTGTATTTTTCTTATGAGAGCTTTATATAAGCTCAAACCCTTATAGAGAGGGGGGGCGATTTTTTTGGTGGACTTTTGGTGGAAGCTGAGCAGCGGTGAAGTTTTCATTTGCTTCCCTTTTCTTTAATTTTCTTTCTTTTTCTTGCATTTCCTTGCCAAACACTGTAAGATACTGTTTAAGGATCAGTTGGCTCAAAACCCTCCATCTGTGAGAGGGATGAAATCTTTGATAAACAGTTTTGGGTAAATGTTTGTTTCTCTTGTTTTTTTAACATGCGTTTATATTGTCATTTATGTTTCTGTCTCATTCACTAAGTTTTAAATCTCTTAAATGTACCTTGATTAACCTATATTTGGAGAGTTTTTAGGGTTCAGTGGATGCTTATTGCTGAATCATTGGTCGTGGTGCCTTCTATTAATTCTTGTAGGGTAGATTTTGGGGATAGATTTTCCTTTCTTGAGGAACATTTAAGGCTAATAAATGCTATATTTCAAAGGAAAATTATTAGGGTTCAGTTTGATCATTAAATGAAGATTCGGTTCGGAAATGACCGCGAGGAAAAGGACCTGAGAACCTCTCATTTACCTTAGGACCTCAACCCTAGTAGCCCAATGCTTCAAGGAGTTCTTTTTCATATTTTTTTTTAGTTCAGTTTATTTTCAATTCACAAACATTTCAACCCACTGTTTTTACAAAACCTTAAAATCCAAACCGAATTCACCATTTTGAGCCAACTTCAAATCATTTGTGCGAAGAAAACCCATCCCCGTAGTTCGACCTAGAATCAAGTATATCGCAAGAGCTTGCTACCGCAAAGAATCCTATGATACAAATTTTAAGTGATTTCGAACACCTATTGTGGCACGAATCAAATGGTCGCTGCCGGATGGTGCCTTTAAAGGTAAGTGAGAAGTTGTTGAACTTATGATCCTCATCACAAGTGTTGGTGAATTCCAATCTCTTTTTGCCTTTACTTTTATTTCCCCTAGCAATTCACTGCTGGGTTGATTTAATTTTTATATTGTCAATATACAATTTCTATTTTTATTTCTAGCTAACATTAACCTTTTTGGTAGCTTGTTTTGTTTTTGTTTCTTACTGTGTCGTGTGCTCTTTTATAGGAGTTTATGCACCATTGGGATAAGAACACAACAGGCATATTAGAAAGGAGCAAAGGTTCTGACAAGAAGAGGGCTTTAGAAGTGTTTCACAAGGGTCGACGGAGCTTCCACCGAGGAGCAACAAAGCCAACAGGTGCGGTGGGAACCCTAATGCCTACATCGCCATCGAGGTAAATTACATACACCCACCAAGGGTGAGTGCACCCTCAGCCGTATTGTGACTTACCGAGGATGTGATTGTCAGCCCATCCAAGGCTCCCGCTTCCCAACTTCCATGGTATGGAAAATGACAATCCATATACACACATCCGAGATTTTGAGGAAGTTTGCACTACTTTCAAAGAGGGTGCAATCGATATGGAGCTGCTGAAGTTGAAAGCCTTTCCTTTAACCCTCAAAGACAAGGCCAAGATTTGGCTTAATTCTCTAAGGCAAAGAACTAGGAATCGCGTAACTCGTAGTGTGAGTTTTCAAGTTAGTTCTTTAGCCGCACAGACCAATACCAAGAGGCAAATTTATACACGGTGAAATTTCATGATAACAGAAGTTCTACCAATGCTGGGAGAGGTATATGGAGACCATCAATGCCTGTCCTCACCATGGCTTTGATACATGGATGCTGGTGAATCACTTTTATGATGGGATGTCCCTTTCTATGAAGCAGCTGTTAGAAACCATGTGTGGAGGGGACTTCCTGAGTAAAAATCCTGAATAAGCCATGGATTTTCTAAGTTATGTAGTAGAGACCTCTAAGGCATGGATTTAGCCCAACCCTGTGGAAGGTAAAGAATGAGGCCTCGCATCCGGGTTCAAGGGGGAGGTATTGCATCACTCCCATAAGACATGGAATTGAAGGCGGTTATCTACCATGGCTAGGAGGGTGGAATAACTGAAGGAAAGACTATGAGGTCCGTGCAAAGGACTAAAGTCCTCCCCGCGCAGTCAAACTATGCTTCATTTGTCAATCAACTGAGCATGTGGGAGAGTAGTGTCCTACCATTCCAGCAGTAAGAGAGATGTTTTCTAATCAGGAAAATTTTTTTTGTCAAAGCAAACCACCACCCAATGCCCCATACAACAATAAATATAGCCCCAACTGGAGAAATCATCCCAATCTCTCTTGGAAGCCGCACTTCTCCTGCAAATTTCATGTTCCCTTCGTGCACGACAATAGAGTGGTTCCCTCTATCCAACCATTTAAATACCACCAACCTTATCTCCTGTTGAGCAAACTATTGTAAATTTGAGCAAGGTGGTAGGTAAGTTTGTGGAAGAGCAAAAGGGAATCAATATGCAATTGGCCCAGAGAATTGATACTGTGGAAAGCACCCTGAACAAAAAGATAGATGGGCTCTAAAGTGATCTCAATCAGAAAATAGATAATATGCAGTATTCCATCACCAAGATTACCAATCTGATAGAGGTACAAGAGAAAGGAAAATTCCCTGCCCAAACTTAACCTAATCCGAGGGGAATCCATGAGATAGCCTTTGCCAGTGAACCTACCCTCATAATGGATTAAGCAAAGGCCATTACCACTTTGAGAAGTGGTAAAAAAGTTGAGCAAGCAGTGCCTAAACCTGTTGAGGAGACCAAGGAAGAAAAGGAAGTCAAGCGAATAATTATAAAAGAAGATTCCATGAAGAAGAGTATGCCTCCTTCATTTCCTCAAGCATTAAAAAGTAAGAAAAAGGCCTCTAATCAGACTAAAATTTTTGAGGTGCTAAGGCAAGTGAAGGTCAATATCCCACTACTAGACATGATTAGGCAAGTCCCAACATATGCCAAAATTTTGAAGGACCTATGCACATTAAAGAGAGGATTAAATGTGGATGCTCCAACCTTCTTAATCAAATGAAGGTAGTGCTCCATCATCCAAATGCAGAACCCTAGTGAAGCATTAAGGATCCAGATCCCCACCATTTCAGGGAACATCGGGGAACTTCAGGTGGACAAGGCAATCGCTGATCTGGGAGCCAGTGTCAACCTACTACCATTCTCGGTACGCGCTAGGGTTTGGGGGAGCTAAAGCTCACCAACATCACTCTATCCTTAATGATCGACGCGAAAAATTCCTAAAGGTATAGTTGAGGATGTTTTGGTGAAGGTAGACAAATTTATTATTCGTGACTTCGCAGCTCGATACTCGAGTCAAGGGCGCAGGGCACTAACCAAGTGCCCATCATACTTGGGAGGCCATTTTTGGCCACATCTAATGCCATAATCAATTGACGGAATGGAGTCATGCAAATTACCTTTGGAAATATGACTTTGGAGCTTAATATCTTCCACCTAAGCAAAGAAGCACAAATCGTAGGAGGAGCAGAGCAGAATCGATGAAGATCGTTGAAGCAGCTTGATGAAGAATTAACTGCATCGCCTCACTCCTCCAAAGACCATCGATTCCCCGAGCACCACCGTATGCGCAGTGCTTAAACAGAGAGGCGTAAACTCAACTCGCGCAGCCGCCTTCACAAAGAAACATGGAGGGACTTCTCCTCTCGAATTCCTCCATGAACCGGGCACCACACTGAAATAGAGTGGTTTCACAAATTAAGCCACTCCAATTTTTGTTAGACTTTATTTGCTTCACTTTAAGCTTTTAATTTCGGTAGTTTTACATCATTTTCTTAATTTTAGATTTGTTTTCTGTGTAATTTTTCATTTTCAATTGCACATTCTCATAATCTTGCATTTTATTTTATAAAGTGAAGCGACTCTCCTCCAAAGGAAATGCGTAAAAACCAAGGCAGAAGCCGTATGCAGAGAAAAATTCATGCAGTCGTTAGTAATTTGTGCAGCCATAAATTTTCGTACTAAATAAAGAAATTCCATTTTGTTTCGCCCATAACTTTCTCATCCGAACTCCGTTTTGGGTAATTTTGGTATCGTTGGAAAGCTTAGAGAGTGTAAAATCCAAATATATCAAGAAAGAACACTTTTGAAATTATTATGAAGGTTTAATTTTCAAAATTCTCCAACTGGTCACTTTTTCCTTCCTTTCTTCTCCTAACTTGTTCATTTGAAGTCAAACTGAGTGAATAAGATGCTCAGGGAAAGCTCGCGGGCATCCTATCTAAAAAGGGTACATCTCATCAAGTGGAGGTATATCACTCCTTCACTAACTTTCCAATCCAAGTCCATCGAGGACAATGTGACATTGGTCAGGGAGAGTTACCAAAGAAGTGGCATTTATTTATGTTTTGTTAATTATTTCAGTAGTTTCCATTTTTTTATGTTCATGGTTTGGTCGGGTTTTCCGTGAAGCCATTTATACTATACAAATACTTTTTCTAATTCAAAACTTGCACTCCATTTTTGCACCCATTTTTTTAAGTTACATTTATTTATGTTTTTGTTATTATTTGAGCGTTCCATTTTTATGCGTTCAATGGCTTGCTGGTTTTCCTTTTGTGAAGTCGTTATACTATACAAATTTTTACTTTTTCAATTCAAAATTTGCAACTTGTATTTTTTTGCACCCATTTTTTTTTTTTTTTTTTTTTGTGTTTTGTCTTATTCATAGCTTGGAAAATTGAAACATTGTCCAATCCCGTTGATGTTAGATTGATTCCATGCCTAGTCGAGGATGTTTAGTTGAATTCTTTGCTGCTGACCTTTCTTCCACCTCCTAGCCAACCACACACAAAGGCACATCGCTTTCATCAATAGGTCAAAAACCGCCTAACCTCCTAAACTTCAGAAACTCCAATTCTAGTTTCATTGACTACCTTAATGTGCGTTAAGGACCCCCATGAAAGGAAGGCCAATGAGTCTTCTAAAATAAAAAGAAGAGAAAAAGGAAAAGAAAAAGAGAAAGAAAAAGAAAAAGAAGAAAACTTGCAACGTTTTGCCTTGAAACCCGAGCACGATCCGAGGGGTATATGGTGAAAGTCTTTAAAGCCTGGTGCCCTAAGCCAACTGGTTGGGAGCCACCGACTTAGTGTTCGCTACACGGGTGGATGGGTGGAGCTTAGAAAGTTGTGTGCCGGAGTCTCAAAATCATTTCTGAGTCCGGTGAACCCAAGAGCTCAGGTAAGATCTCATGGCTGCGCCCTAAGCCCACCGTTGGGAGTCACCTGCGGATTTCCGTTACATGGACCTCCGTGAGGTCGATTCTCAAGATTTCTGGCACCCCTAAGCAACACAAAAAGAAAGCATGGGAATGGCGAGGGTCCCGATCATTTATGTCAAGTAGTGTCCTAAGTGTAGGCAAGAATTTGGTCGGGGGAGAGGTGGCTCGCAATTTATCATGAGAACCGACCAAACAAACACTCCAGTTTTCGTGGAAGTCTCCGGTCGATTCACCAAGAAGTAGGCTCATTTGATACTCAAATTTGTACTGCATTCATTCTCTCGAGATAGTTATCGGGCAAGGGTTTCAAAGGATTCTCATCGAGTAAGAAAGACATTCCATTCACAACCTTTTGGAAATATAATAATTTTTTGTGAACATCATTTTGTTATCGTTTGTATGCTTCTTTCTTTTCTTTCTTTCTTCATCAGTTAAGGACTAGCAATGTGTAGGTCAAGATTAGGTGCTCAAAAAAGTTATTTTGAACCCTGCTTATTTAAGGTTTTGGAGCACTTTTTTGTGTATTAATTCAAATGTAATTAACCTAATTTGCACATTAGTGTCCCAATATTCATCGATCGCATTTTGCGCTAATTTTTTGTAGTTTTTGCAAGCTATTAATGCCAAATTTGTTGAATCGATCCAAGCATCGAAGACTGAGTCGACCAAGATCAGAGATCGTAAATCGAAGAAAATAAGAGCTTAAGAGGCAAGGAAAATGTCAATGGGTACTCGCACTGGGCAAGGAATTGCCATTTCCTTGCGCACCGCTCAGTTTCCAAGACTGCTCATGTTTCCCTTGACTCCCTTTTTCCTATTTTTTTCCCTTCATGTATAAGTGTGAATTGGAGGGTATTTTTGTATTTTTTTCTTTATGAGAGCTTTATATAAGCCTTAAACCCTTATGTAGAGGGGGCAATTTTTTTGGTGGGACTTTGGTGGAAGATGAAAGCAATGTAGTTTTCCAATGCTTCCTTTTAATTTTTCTTTTCTTTTTTTTCTTTTGCATTTTCCTTGTATTCTCCAAACACCCTTGAGGATAACAACTCAAGGGATGGTTGGCTAAACCCCCTCCATCCTTGAAGATGAGGGCTACTGGGCAACGGTTTTGAGGTAAAATGTTGTTTCTCTTGTTTTTAACGTAAGCAGTTATTGTCATTTATGTTCCTATTTCATTCTAGTTTAAATCTCTCTTAAATGTACCTTGTACTAACCTATATTTGGCAAGTTTTTAGGGTTCAATGGATGCTTATTGCTAGATCTCACCGAGATTCATTAGTCGCTCTCTCTATTAGTTATCAGATGGTAGATTTTAAGGATAGATTTTCACCGCGGAACATTTAAGGCTAATAAATGCCATATTTCAAAAGGAAAATTAGGTTCAGTTTTGATCATTAAACAGAAGATCCTGCCTGAAATGACTATAGGTCATCCTCCCCAACGCGAGGAAAAGGACCCGAGAACCTCTTATTTACCTTAGGACCTCAACCCCAATAGCCCGATGCTTCAAGGAGTTCTTTTTCATTTTTTTTTTAGTTCTGTTTATTTTCAATTAACAAACATTTCAACCCACTATTTTTACAAAACCTTAAAATCCAAACCGAATTCACCATTTCGACAACTTCAAACTACGCAGTGAAGAAACCCATCTCTCGAGTTCGACCCTGGGACCGCTATAATCGCAGCAGGGCTGTTGGCCAGTAGTAGGAACCTAGGATACAAATTTTGGTTGATTCAACACCCCTATCAGGGCACGGTAATCGCACCTTGCTAATGTATGACTAAACTTCTTTCTAACACAAAGATGACAAATTTAAGAACTCTTTTTCCGTAGTTTGTATTGATTGAGCGCAATCTGTGAGTCTTGCTTCGCATAGTAGATCATAAAAGCTTTTTATCTTCCCGCCTCATAATGTACCCTATAGCATAATCGCTACCACACATTGATCTCAAAAGGGAGTTCTAATCGAGATCGCATGATAGGAGGGGACACTAACATAGTTTTTAATTTATCAAAGGCGTCCTCACAAGCCTGTGACCATGCAAAGGTGACATCCTTGGAAAGCAAATCGCATACAAGGGACTCGGATATGGCAATCGAAATCTCATGAATCTCCGATAAAACTCGCATGACCTAAGAATCCACCGCAGAGATATCTTAACACACTTAGAGTAGGTAAGTCGGGAGATTAACTCAACTTTGGCTTCATTCACCTCTATTCCTTTTTTTTCACTACTATGTGGCCTAGCACAACCCTCACAGGTGACCAAAGGAAGTGACACTTCTCCCAACGTATTCAAATTCTTCTCCTGATACCTCCAAAGACCTTTCCCGCAAATTCTCCAGACATCCCTCATATGAATCTCCAAAAACGTATAGAAGTCAGCCCATGAAAATCTCCAAAATGAAGCCTCTCATATCATCGGTAATCCCCATCATGCACCGGGCGAAGGTTCCCCGTGCATTACATAACCGAAGGGCATTTTCCTAAAGGCAAATGTCCCAAAAAGGCGTGTGAACATGGTTTTCTCGCTCCTAAGGCTATCTCAATTTGATTGTACCGAGTACCTGCCTAGAAAACAATAAATTCCCCGCCCTAACTCTCCAAAGATTTGATCCACAAAAGGTAGAGGGAAATGATCCTTCCTAGTGCCCGCATTGAGTTTCCTATAGTCTATGCACACCCTCCAACCTGTGGTGACCCGAGTGGGAATTAGCTCATTATGTTCATTTGCTACAATAGTGACCCCAGATTTCTTAGGAACTACTTAGGTTAGCCTGACCCACTTGTTGTCTGCAATGGGGTAAATAACACCACGTCCAAATAATAAGACCCTTTCACCCACTCTTTTTCATGATCGGGGTTCAATCGTCGCTATGGTTGTCTATAGGGTTTGACATCCTCTTCCAAGTGAATCCTGTGTGTGCAAATCAAGGGGCTAATTACCTTAATATCTGCAATTGTCCATCCTATGGAGGTTTTGTGGGTTCTCAATATCTCCAAAAATTTATTCTCTTGATCTGACTCTAAAGAGGAAGATATGATTACCGAGAAAGTTTCTTCTACCCCTAGGAATGCATATTCGAGGATGACAGGTGATTTCAACTCAAGTTTAAGTGGTTTCTTTTCCCAAAGGTAACACTCGTCCTCAATTGGTGGCAATTTCTCAAATCTAGTGCTCCACCGTTTGTTTTCGTGACTCAGGCTCACTATGGAGGCAGAACTCCACTCAGATGTATACTCCTCGACACAACTCATTACTAGACAAGACATGAGAGGATCATCGATGAAACATTATCTATGTAGTTCGCACAATGTAGTCAATCATAAGCACTTACGCACGCCCTCGCTATCCCCTATCTCCTTGATAACATTGAAGATATCTCAAATTACCGCATGTTAACAAAGATAATGTCATTAGTCCTCCCCATGTTGTATGATGGCATTAGCAGCTAGCCAAGAATGGTCTAATACCAAGAATCACTGAACTGAGTTTAATTCACCGTGTTAAGTGTCAAGAACAAATAAAGTCCATGTGAAAGTAGAACTTTGTCTACTTGCACCAATACATCCTTCACTATCCCTCAGGAATTTTCACACTACTGGCCAACTAGCCGAAGGGGTGATATTGGCCTGCTCTAACTCTCCTAATCCTAGCTCAACATATACCGAGTATGGCAACAAGTTTACACTTGCTCCGAAGTCCACTAGAGCATGTCCCACTCGAATTCCCTACTATGGAAATAGTGGGGCTTCCTAGGTCTTTGTATTTTAGGGGCAAATTGTTCCGGATCAAGGAGGTGGATTGTTCAGTCATGAATGCATCCTTGTTGACACATAGTTTTCTTTTTACAATGCATAGGTTTTTCAAAAAATTGGCATATGAAGGGATTTGCTTAATGGCATCCAATAAAGGGATGTTCAACTTAACCTGTTTGAACAACTCATAAATTTCATAATGATTGTTCACTTTCTTGGGGGCTCTCAACCTATGAGGGTATGGAGCAGGAGGGACATGGGAGGCCTTGTCTTTTCCTGGCTCAACATCAACAACATCCGCTCTAGGAACATGAGGTCATAAACACCTCATCATCCTCGAGTGGTTCATTTTGCACATCTTGTATCAAGCTCCTCATTCGAATGGTGGTTTTGTCAATTATTTTTCCACTGGGCGAGTGGTGACGCCTCTGTAAATGTTCTAAGGTGCCATCACTTGGACCCGAGACTCCAACACTATTTCACCTCGGGGTTTTCGATGGTTCGAGAAGGGAATTTCCTTTTCTTGTTGAAAATTTCCCATAGAAGAGGTCACTAGTGATTGGGGATCTCACATCATTCAAGGCGCTCAAATTAATTAAGGGTGGATTGTTGAGCCTAAATCAGGTCATGTCCTCAAAAATTCTCTTATGTGGAGGTTGTATACAGGTCTGAATTCTCAGACAGGGGTGCAAACCTTGGCTAGGATTCACAGGAAATCCTTGAGGACCTTGATTGAGGGGCTTGATTTGAAAAGCCTTGGTTTTGCAGTCAGGGCCTTGGTTATTTCGCAAATTCAGTGGCCTCCTCATTCCTCCAATTCAAAATCAAAAGCCACCCCACCCCTCTCTGATTATAAGTTTCGTAGGCATGGAGAATTGAAGGGCTTCCCTTTCAGAACACAAGATTAGCTCGTCTATTCGATTGGGTCTCGACTCGAGGGAAGGCTGGGGTAGCACAGTTACGGAGCGGGGTCATCGCAAATGATGCATGGCTCCTCCACTTCCATCCCATAGCACCGAAGGTACCGGTGCATACCCACCTCATTCACCTTTTTCAATTCTATACCCAACTTCCGCTGTTGGCTATTTCACAGCAGTCATCGTATTATCTCTGACTTGTAGGTGTACTATGCACTTTAGCGGTATCTAAGGAGGTATTAGTCTCCCAAGTTAGAGCATTTTCTGCTATTGTATCGAAAAATTGAACTACCTCCTTGGCACTTTTCTCATAGAATTCCCTCGCACACATCATCTGGTTGTATTGTTTGTTATTCAAGGACAGTCCTTGGTGAAAATACGCACAAATTTTTCCAACATCCAAACCATGATGAGGGAGAACGTGGAGGAGGTCCTTATATCTTTCCCATACAACAAAGGAAAGGTTTTCCAAGCCATAAAGTTTTCCTTGATTGTCAAAGGAGTGAATTAGTACGTGCGGGAAGGAAGAATTTATTCAGGAATTCATTTCGCATGTTTTCCCAAGTAAAAATTGAATTGGGCGCAAGCGAGTGAAACCATATTTTGGCCTTTTCCTTCAGAGAGAATGAGAATAACACCATACAAATTATATGGAGGGGCGATCAGGTAGAAAGGAAAGCACTGCAAACATCCTCAAAATCTCTCATGAATGAGTAGGGGTTCTTAATCGACCCTTGATACACGTGAGAAGGCTTAATCATCTCCGACTTCATAGCGGAATTGCAGTTTCTTTGTGTAGGCGATCACATGAATTTGTCAGGGTTCTTTTTGAGGCTGCGTAATCTCGAGGATTCTTTCCACGTTAGGTAAAGGGGCAAGGGAAGCCTATATTGATTTTGCTGAAAATTAACATTTCCCCCTCCCGCCGCTGGGGTTGCCGGTGGTGCAACACCATCTCCTTGTCGTGGAGGTTCATGGAGTTCAGGTCAATAGGTAACCCTCAAGTACTGGATTAAAAGAGAGTTTGGTCACTCGATGGTCCATTCGAGGTGGTGATTCTGTCAGCCCACGCGAACCTTCGCACGTCTCGAGGTATAATTCTTACAAGCACCTGCACGCTTCGCTATGCAGCCCAACCGACATGCACCAATCTACCCCAACTAGACAACATCCACTTAGACTATTCACGAAACGAATTAAAATAAAGGTAGAGAACGCACCTGACCGCAATGCAATTGCAATTACCACTAGCCTCTCGATCAACTAGATTTCTCGCCACCACTGCAAGAATCCGCGCCAAAAATGCTTCATCTATTTCATGTGCTGAAATTATTCCTGCTGAGGAACTAAGGTCACAGCATTATACTACCGTGGGAGTCCACGTGTCATCACAGGAGTGGTTTCTAGGTGATCCTTAGGGATTTCTCTCCAATGAATGTGCGCTTTAAAGTAAAAATCTGTGGGTTATGATCGATCGATCGAGTAACCAATTAACTTAACTATTTTAAACACGAAGAATGATAGGATCCTCTTAGGTTTTCACCACCGACTGTGCAATACCCACTCTTATTCACAATCTCATCTAGAGCCATTTATGAATTGTCTTCACGGAAGACAAAATATTAAAGGCTCTTAAGATCCAGCTGAACGATAACAAACACTTGTTCAAACGATTTTCTTGGACTCTAGCCCGCATTATTATCACACAACGCAGCCTGAGAGTCTCTGCTCACACGTTGTCAAGAAGATGCCAAACTAAGGTTTTATAAGATTTTTCTACAAGTGTTTAGCATCGCATAATCCTATCAAGCACAAAAGAGGAATTGAGGGTTGTTACCTTGAAGGGGGTGAGTTTCCACCGTTAGAACCCTATCATGGGGGTTTAGAACTCCATTAAAACCGAGAGTCAATTCATGATTAATAGCACACTACTCATAAATGTGACTTGAGAAATAACACTTCAATTGCAAAGTTGGGATATCAAAAGCACAGAATCCCGTAAAGAATACCGAATTATAGAAACCCACTGAAAGATTACAAGTGATTAAAAACTCATAACGTAAGAAAATCCAGTTCTTATGAACCCTGTGAAAACTAGGAGAAAAACACTCCACCAAGCTCAAAACCAAACCCTAGAATCCACCGTCCTTAATCCACCCTAAAGTGGGCTTAAATACAATCCTCATTAGTGATCTCGAAGTGGTGGTCGAAAGACGAGCGTGCCCTTGCACCAAGACTGAAATTCTGCTCAAGTCCCGCAAAGATCACATGTTGGTACCGATACCAATAAGTGTGTTACCTATGATCAAAAGTTCAATCGGCTCTCCATTACCACAGGCTCCAGACTAATTATATTCGCACCTGGGCATTCACTACTAACGCATGCGGGTACCGGTACCAAGAAGTGTGGCACCGGTACCACTACCCGCAACTCCGCCCTTCACCATAGCACCACCCGGGCCTCGACAACATCGTAATCAACAACGATGATCTACATTTGTTCTCCGGAACCAAACCACTACGAACATGTGCACCTGGCTCAAAACCCGCACACGTATAAAAATGCTAGAAACTACAAAGGCACCTATTCTGCGTAAAATGAGTAAAACATGAGTCGGGTAATTAAACCTCTATATAAATGTTGCATTTTTATATCCTAACACCTACTTCCTTCGTAGGGTTACTGTGATTACCCCATGACTATGCTTTCTTCCTATTCTCGTGAATCTTCTTCTACATTACTAGTTTTCCCCTTCATTTCTTTTGACTTGAAAATATATGGTAAAGTTAGAGAAATAGTAGAGTATTTCAAAGAAATAGGAAATGTACCTATCATAATGGTTCTTGAATCCATTTCTTCTTTAGATCTATAACTAGATTCATTCTCTTCTATAGCCTTCCTTCCAAATTTGGTTTTATTTGAAGTAGGCTTCATTTTTTATCTAAGATTCTCTACTTCATATGGATTTTCCTATGGCATTTCTTCAAGTACTTGCCTTTTCTCCATTGCTCTGCATCCTTCTTTTTTGTGTTCTGGTGAGCTTTTTAGGAAATTTCTTAAGGTGTAACACATGCCACTTTTGTACAAGTGGGATAGGAGAAGGGACAGAGACTGGAGGCAATTAAGTGTTCATGCCCTTTACTTCAAAAGTATGTCTCTTGACAAACATTCTTTTCTTTAGGGGGTTTCTCCTTCTTGATTTCCTGTTTTGAATGATATGGATACCTTCCATTCTTTTCCTTTTCTCTGGTTGTAGCTACTTTTCCTTTTATTTCCAATTCATCCTTATGAACCAGATATTGTTTAGGAATCTATACCTTTCTCATCCTAGCATTAGGAGAAAACCTCTCATCATTCTTTTCATTCAACACTGCCCTCACATAAGTAGCAACTATGTTGACTGAAGCCACTGGTGGGAAAGGATCTTCATCAATCACCATGGCCTCATTTTTCTCAAGGAACTTCACTATTCCCTTATTGATCATGTCTTGGATGGTATTCCTGAAACTCTAACAAGATTTAGTACCATGATTCCAGGAGCTATGATACTTATAGTATACTTTTCCCCTGAGTTCCTCTTTGTTAGGGAGTTGGTGGTCCTGGGGAAATGTGATGAATTTCTCCTTTAGAAGGAAATCAAATATTTCCTTAGTCTTTGCTGCATTGAAAGTATCTTGTACTTATGTATTGGAGGTCTGTGACTTCTTTCATAAGTCAAGTGCTTTCCTCACCAATAGAGGACAAATGAAGGAACCTGTACTTCGGAGATCTACTACTACAATGTATTCAGAATTGACCTCTTGGCAGTAAGTCCCCATGGAGGTCTTTCTCCTTTGACTTTCTTCCCTAAGTAATTCTTCATGCTCGTTATCTGCGAAGAAGCTCATAGAAGTCTCTCGAACTCCATACCTTGGAAACTTCTTCCCGCCTATATCGTTTCATCTTTGGGCCAACTTCACGTACTCTACTTCTTGGGAGATGGATTCCGTGATCATTCATCATTCTTTGAAACTGCACAAAAGACTACTGATTCTCCACCACTTTAGGTTAGCTGAACACCTACTATGCAAATCTCTGTGTTCTTTCAAAGAATCAGGTGTGGAACTCACTTCCATTTTTACAAAACTCAAGAGAGAATTCCTTGGCAATGTTGCATACTAAGTAAAAGCAATTCATGTTAATGAGTTAGGAAATAACCTGAGTTTATAGTTGGTCAATTCCCGACACTGCATTGTGAATCTTGCCACATGCTCCGAGGTAGACTGTCTATCTTCTTTAGATAATAAAGAGAATTCAGGAAATTATACCCCCTTGGGTAAGGATTTTCTCTATCTATTGCCTCTGAATATGGCTTATAGAATTAAGGGTCACAACTGCCCAAGTCCAGTTCAGATAGTCTCACCGCTCTCATATTGCCCAAGTTTGGTGGTGAGGTAATACATAAAAGAATAGAGGAATTTATCATTTCTATTAATACTCTTACCCCGAGCAGTAGAAATAATGCCCCCCGTGCCTCCAACTAAAGGAAGTGACTCATTATAAGCTCTAGGTTGTTTAACCGGGTTGGTGTTATCATACACCTTTGAGGAGCTATTGTTCTAACAGGATTATAACGTTTTCCATTGAAATTTGTCGAAGTTCCATCTTTTCTCCTATGGGGGAGGAAGATATCGAATTTCAACCTGTCTAGGGGAGCGGTGAGATCCACTTGCTTCTTAAAAATTCCTGGGGAGCCGCCCCCTAAGCTTAATAGATAGTTGTGTAAAACCCGGGAAAAATACAACTTTTCTAAAAAATGGTAAAACGGTAATTTCAGTTGAAAACTTGAAAATTTTCTAGATCTCGGATGACGAAATAGACTTCACTATTGGAATTGTCTCGCGAAATCTAGTTACCTAGTCGAATTTAGTCGGATTTTGAGATAGTCGGAATTTCATGTTTTTCGAGGCACCGAGTGTAGCAAGTGACACATGGCACTTGGTTGAATGGCTCAATTAGAGCCATGTTTCAAATGGAGAGGTTAGTAAAACAAAGAGAGAAAGTCTAAGGGATGGACATGTGTTACAACCTTAAAGGGAGGAAATCCAAGTTTTGGATAAGATAAGGAAAGAGAACCAATGAGAAATAGACAAGTGGCAAGGGAAGGTGGGAGAAGGTCTCCCACTTGAACCAAGTGGATCAAATCTGGTGGAGAGAGGGAAAATTGGAGGGAAAAAGAAAAGAAAGAAAAGAAAAGAAAATAGAGAAAAAGAGAAGATGAGTGAGAAGCTCCACCTTCTCTCTAGATTTTACGGAGATCGGACCGTGGGTTTTCGTCAGAGCAAGAGACAAAGTTCCTCTACGCGACGAGAGTTTGGCGTAGGTACAAGAATATGGTTAGCTTCAAACTTCTGGAGGTAGCTTTCCTACTGCTTAATTTTTCGCTGTTGTTTCATTTAAATGGCATGAGGTTTTGGGACGTGAATGGGTTTGCGCTTCGCTCCCAAATTTTAGGACCTAACGTTGGAAATTTTTCGATCAAGCTTTTCTACGCTCCGGGATCAATTTCAAGACTTTTTCTGACAATTCCAGGACTAAATTTTTGGGATCTGCTGCACAATCCTAATCAAATTTGGACTATTTTGGGCAAATTCCAGATCGATTTTTGGACCATTATTACCATGTGTCGCTTTATGTGTCATCATAAAAATGAAAATCATGTTCTTACATGCTCAATTGATGTATTAACATGGATTGCTTGATGATGTGAATTATATTGTAGAAAAATATAATTATCCATGAATCATAAATGTTGCATGTTTGAATTGGCATGAAATGGCATTCTACATTTCATATGCACGGGGACATCGTGTGAAACAGGTGTGAGTGCATGACATGGTTTTTGAATAAATTATAGCGGAGGGTTGCCCAACAAACTATTTGTCGAAAAATGTCCACTAAATTAAATCGAAGGGTTGTCCAACAAAAACTATTTCTCGAAGTATGTCCACTCGAAGGGTTGTCCAACAAAAACTATTTCTCGAAGTATGTCCACTCGAAGGGTTGTCCACACAATATTTTTCGGAGTATGTCCACTAAATTATATCGGAGGGTTGACCAATAAATTTTGATATCGGAGATTTGTCCAATGAATTTTCTAAACAAAATCTTTTTGTTTTGAACGCTTTTCATACATGGCAAGTGCATGTGTGAGAGTCTGAAGACTCGAGGTACGGGTATGGCATGTAGACTTTCAAGTGGGAATGTGCATACTTTTACTTGAATGTGTGTGTGTTTGCCATTACATGTGCACTTAGGTGGGGAGTAGCCCTTGTAGGAGAATTCATCTATTGGGCATTGCTCACCCCGTCGTGGGAAAATATTTTTAGGTACTGGAGGTACACCGGGGGATGAAGCCCATCTAAGACCTTAGTTGTGAAAAAAGGCCAACATTCGACTTGTTTATGTATTTTGTAAAATTCTAGATATTCATCCAGTTTTTGTTTAAATTTTGGGTAGAAGACCTAGTTTCTATATATGTAAGAAGAACAAAGTTGTAATTAAACTCATTTTGTATGATTAATACAGTTTAGCAAGATTTTCCAAGTTTCATGTTGCCTTTGTAATAAAAAGGCTATTGTGTATTGAATTTAGGGTGTTTGGAAAGAAAGAAAAAAAAAAGGGAAACAGGAGGTATAAAGGCCAGAGGGCTATCCATTGGGGTTTCGTCGTAATGGGAATTCTATCGCGATGTAGCTTTTGGGGCCGTGTCACGACATAGTCCTCTGTGTCGCGACAAGGTTTGAAGGTTGCAGGCGGTTTTGGGTCATGACAAGGGCTTTCTTGGTCGCGACAGAGCCTCCTAACTCTATGTCATGACATGGTTTTCCTTGTGTAGCGACATAGTTTCCAATTTTAAGCCATAGAAAATGTCATGACGTGGCTTTTCATTGTCGCGACAGGTTTGGTCATGCCTGGGGCTTCTATGTCGCGACACAGTGTTTTTGTGTCGCGACAAAGTTTAGCCTCAAGTAGGGAACTTTATGTCACAACAGAGTGTTATTGTCGCGACGCAGTTCGTGCCAGTCAGCGTTTCGGCTCGCAATGCGATATTTTGCGTTGCGACATGGCTCGCCAAAGCCGAGTTTTCTATCGCGACAAGGATTTTAGGCCACGAAGAGTACAAGGCAAGGGGAAGGTGGTCGCGACAGAGCGCTTTATGTCGCGACATAGTCGCCTGCCAGGTGGAGGATTTCATCGAGATAGAAAATTTCTGCCATGACAGAGTCACACGACGTAGTTCTATTACCCACGACAAAGTTAGGCGCCAAGGCCACCGCATGACAACGCTGGCGACGACCGGGCGACAACAGGCGTGATATGCCAGACAATGCACTCCGGGCCAGACGCGTGGGCAAGGTGCACGACAAAAGCCTAGCGCGACGACAACACGCAAGACAAGCCGCCCATCGCGCCCCGCCAGCCGAACGAAGGGCGCCCAATGCGCGGACAACGCCACGCACAGCGCCTCTGGGCCGCATCCGCGATAGGTTCAAAGACGATGACACACCCAAGGCGCTGGGCACTACCGATCTGTGGCACGTTCTTTCTCGACAAACTTGTTCAATAGCAAAAAAAAAAAAAAAAAATTGACCCCTAGGATTTGGGGCATCTCAAGTTGTCTCCGGATCTCGTTAGATAGTTTCCTTGTAAATCGAGAAGCCAGTTCTGGCCTTTTTTGTTCGTCCATCTTTAAGATTGCTTTGAGGACAGTCTCTCATGCCTAAGACTCTTCTTTCTCGCTCTACTACAATGACCTTAGCTCACTCAGATGTTTTTTTGGCATGTTCATCAGTCACATTTATCAAGGCTTGTTGTGCATATTCAGACATGGCTTTAGTTTTCTCAGCCAGAACATTGAGTTGCTTAGACTCAAACTCTACTTGAGCAATCATTCTTTCATCAAAACGTTGTCCAACCAATGCGTTCAATCTCTATAAATCTCCCATCATTGCCTGAAACTCAACAACGGTAGGAACATGAGTATCATCATCATCTACATTATCCATGCCTGCTTCTTGCCCAAATGGGTTGTCTAATGCATATTCTCCTTGGAGAAAATCTACCGTATTTCTCTCAAATTGTTCCACCATGGCTGGAACGAGTCCTTCTTATTCTGCTTCTACAACATCAAATACTGAGTCTTGAGACTCCAAAATGGTTTTACTTCTCAATTTTGGTGGCATCTTCAGCAACTAATGAATCTACTGGATGATGTTTCACAAAGATGTGTCCTACCATGCGTGCTAAAAATATGTTGTGGTGATTTTTGAATCTCACACAAAACATACAAAATACAAGCGTGCGGGCATGCCAGGAAATTAAAGTGTTTCCAAAGTAAAATGACTCATAGATCAAACTTCTAATAAGAGTATATAGGCTCCTTGATTGCCTTGGCAGTTCCTCGAAATCAAAGTGAAAAACATCGTACAAATGGGCATGTTGTAGGAATTAATTGCTAAAGAAAAGTGTTAGATTTCCTTAGGAATGAATGAAATAACACGGTGCTGAAAGTTGACAGACTTGACTAGGACTTGCAACCAGAATGCTGGAATTGTTGAAGTAAACATTGGATTTCAATGTAAAAACAGTATTGGCGTTTAAAATCGATAAAATCAATAGCTTGCAAACTACATTGTCGGGAATTACTGAGAAAATATTGGATTTCACTACGAATTAATGAAATGACACTATTGGAAATTTTCCAGAAACTTGGCTACAACTAGGAAATAGAATGCTGATTTTGCTAAAAGCTTATTAACAAGCTAGGATTTGTTGAAGTAGATTGACCTTAAGTCGATAGATTTGTTGAGTTGTTGATTAATTGATTGGTTGTTGGTTGGTCCCCTTTTTTTCCTGATTTGTTTTGCTCCTTTTATAGACGTATTGACTTGCTGCCCAAGTCTCCACTTTCTCCACTCTCTCCATTTTCTAAAGTAATCGCCCATGCATGTCTTCCATTAAGGAAGCTTGGTCCTCAAGAACTCATCCACGTCTCCATTATGGATTCTTGTTCCTCAAGAATTTCATCCACGTCTCCATTATGGAGTCTTGTTCCTCAAGGAAATTCCACATCAACACATAGTTGTCTCACTTTTTTGCCACTTTTGATAAAGCTTCGTTTGACTTCTATAAATTTTTAAAAATTTCAAAAATACCTCTGGACTTCTTCTATGGGCTTGTTCTTATAGATCTAGGTCTCTTTTATCCTGACTTCTTATTCATATAAGGCTCGTATTTAGGCCTAACCAAATATCGTGACTGGCCAAATTTCAATTTTGGTGCAAACAGTATTTAATCTTTTTTCTTTCAAAAAAATTGTTAGTAAAATCTAAGTATTTACTAAACACCCATTAAGTTGTTAACTTAAAACTTATTATTTAATTCTTATTTAAAGTGTTAATATTATTTAATAAAATTACCTAATAATTTATTTTTAAATTAGTTAATCAATATATTTATATTCATGGAGTATAATGAAGGTGAAAAATATTAATAACAATAGAAGTTGTACAGTAAAAGAAATTACATAAATAATTAAAAACAAATCAAGTATAAAATAAAAGAAATTTATAAATTTAAGAATAAAAAATTATTTTTTCAAAAAAAGAATACGTAAATTATATTTATTAGTTACTTAAATTCAATAGATGTAAAAAAAAAAAAAAAGGATAAGTTAATCGGTAAACACCTTTAGCCCAAACTTTGTGACTTAAATAATGTGTGTATATATAAACAATGAATTTTAAGTTTCCAAAACAAGCATCTCATGACTCGAGCAAATGGGCCAGGTGTCTTTTTTTTTTTTTTTTGGTAAAAAAAAAATCTAAACATTGAATTTTGATTTACACAAAACAAGGATATTATGACTAAAAAAGACTAGAGTTAGTAAAGAGGAGAAAAGGTTGTGGAGAATTAAGGAAAATAATGATTGAAATTATTATTTAATATAATTTTAAAAAATTTATTATGATGTCATTAATTTTAATTATTAAATTTTAAAGTATTTTTCAATCATAAATAAATAATTAATATATTATTAAAAATAAAAATAATTATATATGAATTTAATTAGTTCAATCATCGGTTCTCGACCTGCTCAATCATCTGGCTTCACCCAAGCCAACCACCGATTCGACCACCCCAGTTAAAAACGGTTTAAACTTTCAACCGACCGATTTTATTTTCGAATTCTCAACCAACCGTTTCCTCAATTTATCAGTTTGATCCCGTTTAAAACATTGTTCGTAGCTATCAATAGATGTGACATCTATCAATAAATGTGAAATCCTGTTAAAAGAACCATGCGTGCAAAACGTCAAAAGAAGAGGGGCGCGTGTGAAAAAGAGATAAAATAGGGTAAAATGATTAAAAGATGGTTGAGGGGTAAAATGAGTAAAAATAGAAGAGGGGTAAAGTGGGTATTCAAACTAGTTTTTAATGTGAATAGGCTTGACCGTACCTCTTTAGATGTCTCATTCGATGTCCTTTTGCACCTTTTCGTCGACCATTTCACCTAATTCTTGTTCTCAACCGTTAGATTGGAGATTAATGAAGGTAATGAATTAGTGTTCCTTCACTCGATTCTTGTTCTGAATCATTGGATTGGAGATTTGTGGAGGTAATGAATTAGGGTTCAAGTCTGTATCGATGGGTTCATTTCTGTTTTTTAACCCTTTCACCTAATTTATCACAAAATGAAATTGATTAATTCCTTATCACATAATGAAGGTGATTGTCGAAATGGAAATCCTACAAATCCTAATTCGAAGTGCACTAACCATTGGATTGAAGATCAACGACGATAATGAATTAGGGTTCTTTCGCCTTATTCTTGTTCTCAATTGTGGATTAGAGATCAACAATAATAATGAATTAGGGTTCGAGTATGTTCATTCTTGTTCTCAACCCTTTTGCCTAATTTATCACAAGATGAAATTGATTAATTATTTTATTTTTTTAAAAGAGGAAATTGATTAATTCTTAATCACATAATTGAGGTGATAGTCAAAAAATGGAAACCCGACAAACCCTAATTTGGAGTGCACCCATCAATAAGGTGAAAAACGAACTCATCGATATAGACTCGAACCCTAATTTATTATCACCTTTGATCTCCAATCCAACAATTGAGAACAAGAATCAGGTGAAAGAACCCTAATTCATTATTGTCATTGATCTCCAATCCAACGGTTGAGAACAAGAATCAGGCGAAATGGTCGACGAAAAAGTGCAAAAGCACATCGAATGAGACATCTGAAGAGGCGCGGTCAAGCCTATTCACATTAAAAGCTAGTCTGAATACCCACTTTACACCTCAACTATTTTTACCCATTGTACCCCTCAACGGTCTTTTAGCCATTTTACCCTATTCAATTCTCTTTTCACATTGTTCCTCTACTTTTCTCTCTCAATACCCTTTTTTTTTTTTTTTTGTTCAGTTTATAATTCTAATTATGAGCTATTAGAATTTGATAAGCCACTTGATTTAGAGATTTTGTTGATGATACATTACTTTCATATATATTGTTACATTATTCTAATTGTGTGTTTCATCTTACAAACTACTCTTACTCATCTAATTATCTTATTCATTTGTGCAATATTACCCCATTATTTGTAATTTTGTTGACGAGGCTTGTATTGATTTAATTTGTTGGTGTTTTTATTAGCTACTTTAAGTCATTATTATTTTTTTATGTTTACTTGCCAGGCCCCATTATAAACCCCACAAATATAAAATAATAAATATTATAAATATAAAAATATCATAAGAATAAACATATTTTTATATAAAAAATAAAATCTTAAATATATTAATTAGATACGATATTAAAATAAAATGTTAATAAAAAATAAATATTGAATAAACTTATAATTTCAAAAGTTATGGAGGATAACATGTTAATTTAGTTTAGTACTTACTCTTAAAGTCAATATTAAAATAAAATAAAAATAAAAATCTGTATGAGTCCCTATGTTCTATATTTTGTCCACCTATAAAGTACATCACACGTTATCGCTAGTGCGGATGACCTTATATCCTTCTTAAAAATAAACTCTCGTCGAAATCAAACTCCTTTTAAATATTAATTAGAGTTCTAATTCTTATATTTATAAACTTGAAATAAGATTTTATTATTTTCACAATTTAATTCTAATTATAACACCTCATCTTCTTACCTTGTATATAAAGTTGGAAAGATTAAATCTTTACTTTCAATTTTAATGAAGAATTTTGTGTTATTTCTCTAAACCATGAAGTTTTCTCAACACTTCATATTCTTTTTTATTTTAATTTCTCTCGTCAGATGTGTTGAACTTCCTTTCGAGGGTTTCTGGCCCTCAAAGTGTTGCATTTGATTGTAAAGAGGAGAGTCCTTATACTGGTACATCAGTGTTGCCTTTGATTATAAAGATGAGGGTCTTTATACTGATACATCAGATGATAGAAATTTGAAATAGCATGGATGGAAAGAGTTTGTCATCACTTTGTCATTCAAGTACGAAGTATTCTTTTAGTTTTCAGTTCCACCTTCTTTGTGATTGTACTTTTTATATTTGATTAAAATATAAGAAAATTGCTTAAAATAATTGAAGTTTTTTTATCATTGTCCTTGACTAGGATTACTAAATTTTGTGATGGATCAATCAACCATGTCATGGAACAAGTATGTGGAAGACCCATACTAGTTCCATGGTAGGCAAACTAAAATTTGCGCAATGCACTTGACAAAAGACACAGGCTTCTGAAATGAGCGAACATAAATGATATAAAACAGGAGGGTAGTTTAAAGTAAAGTAAAATTTTGTACGTACGGTATCACTACTAGTGCTTTGGATTTGTAGGATCATTAATCGTCTCCTCCTACTAGTGCTTTGGATTTGTAGGATCATTAATCGTCTCCTCCTTTGCAGGGTGTGTTGTGTATTCTTTTTTTAGCACTAGAAAGTCCTTATATTAGATAAAATCATGGATGTTTACTTGGATATTTTTTTGATAGGTAAATATTTTCTTTTTTTTTTCTTTTTTTGTCCACACTGGGACTTGAACCTAAAACTTCCTAGAACCTCCTATCCATCACTTCCGCAGTACTGATATAATAAATTGACTAATTGCTTGCTTAGAAGCAAGAAGTATGGAGAAAGTTATTATGGTGGGTGGGTGGGTGTCAAGAACATGACATAAATTTGAAATATTCTAGAGCAATTTTTTCCTTAGATATGAAAATGTTGAATCAACCAATAATAATATAATAAAAGCTAACAAAAAAATTTGCTTTTAAATCACTGGTAACATAGAGGGAGGCATGGGACAAAATTTGACACAGGCATCCTGCATTCTCCTTCTTAAGGCTCCCTTTGGAACCCAAAAATTACCAAGGAAAAAAATACTTAGGAAAATGATTCTCTTATACTTGGTTTTACAGTAAAAAAGCATAAAAGAGAATCAACAATTTTTTATTATCCTCCAAATTTTCTTTCCTTCAATGTTTTCTCTCTATTTTCTTTTTTTAGTACTTTCCGGGTTCCAAATGGGGCTTAAGAGCTCTTCTATAATGTTAACATATCTATCACATAAATTTTATTTAAGGCATCTTCCAATCAATTATATTATAACTCTGATCACATAACTGATCATACTCACCGATGGCTATATATTTAAACCATTGATCTTTCATGCATTACAGATTCTAACTGCTGAGTACAGGGGAGGCACACACAAGTTTTTAATTTATAATTTTAACTCAATTTAGACTCCTTTTGTTATTCATATCACCCAAAACATAAGATATTGGACAGCAAAAGATTGAAGAAAAGGAAATAGAAAGTTGGCTTAATTGCACAAAAATTTACCGTGTTGATTCTTGAAATTTTGAATATATATTTAGAAAGAAAAGTGAAAAATAGATTCAGAGTTAATATATTATTTGCACATTTTCTTTAAATTTATTTCACATATTTTTCTTCATTCTATAAAGATTAATATTATATTTGTGTTTTGGAAATTTTGAGGGGAGATGATAGAAAAAAACATAGAAAAGAAAGGAAAGAATAGAAAGTGAAGTAAATAAAAATGATTTTAAAGTTGATAATCCATGATTCAGGCTACCCATATAAAAAATAATTAGGATTCTACCAATTTACTACCATAACCCGGCGAATATACCATCATAACTAATCAATATATGGTAGTACATTGACTAGTTATGGTAATACATTAATAGAATCCTAATTGTTTTTTATAAGAATAGCCTGAAATATGGATACCCAATTCTTAACTATGGATGTCTAATTATTTTCAAATTGATAGCTTAATTAGATACCTACTTTTCCCAAAAGTGAATGAGGAGTGGAAATAAAAAACAAAAGAAGAATAATGGAAAAGTGTTGATACCATACCCTTAACACAGGTAAGGCATTCAGGAAGGCGAAGAGGAACCTGCTCTTGGCCTCTTTTCCTTTCTAATCAATTACTTCTCCACTAATTTTCAATTAAGATAATGAGTCCAACTCTTTTTTGAAATTGACAAAACCAATATATTGATTAAATATGCTTGTTTACGTGGTGAAAAAGAGTTATTAAGAAGTGGAAATTAACTATTTGAAAATTTTGAGAAAATAGATCAAAGTTGAAAAGGAATGGAGTAGAATAAAAAACTATCAGAATACAATGGTCGAGGGCTTTAATACTTGACCATCTTTCTTATATATACTTAAAATTATTGTCAATATATATATATATATATACTTCCAATTTATAATCTTATTGAAGGTAGGGAAATGTTTTTTTTGAACCATAGCTAACTAGTCAACTTGCGCGCACCTCAACTAATCCTACGAAGTCCTGAAGTTAACGGTCAAGTAAACCTCCAAAAGTCATGAGAGAGACTCGAACCAATGACAATTGGATAAATTGCAAGGCCTTCGACCAAGTGAGCTACCCCTAAAGGTTAGAAATGTTGTATTATAATATGCATTTTCGATATGACCCTTATAAGGCACTTTCCTCCCAACAAAAAGAATTTCTAAGAGTGTTCGGAACGGTTTATGTACCTCGACTAATGTTAGATAGCCTGTTCAGGGGTAGAAGCCATCTCTTCAATTTCAAATCGATCGAGGGAAAAAAGACCTACTCTTTGCTTTAGCACCCCAAAGAGTTCCATTTCTAGGCCTTGACCTTTCAAAGGCACTGCTCTGTTTGGACCTTTTTTTTAACTATACGATCCATCGTTGTGATGCCCTCTAGACTAGGGGAGAGAACTCTTCAATTTCTTGCTGACCTCAATCTTTCTTATGTTGAATGAGACGCTTCCGCCTCTGTAGGAACGACCTCTTTAATCTAGATTAAGCAGCTACTAGATCCATCGTCTTGTTGAAGAATCAAATACTTCAATGGCATCCTTGAGAGCCATATAAGAAAGCTTGCCTTACTATATCTGATACTGGTGAATGAGAATTCTTTCCGACCAGGCAGTGAACTTCCAGGACGGAATTCCTCATATCCAAGGCAGCTTACCACAAGCACCCCACCCCATATAACTAGTTGGGGGGTTGTTCACCTTTTGAATCAAATACAGTTAGTAGTAGGGGCTTCATAGTTTCATTATAAAGGAAACCGAAGAACCAACCTTTAGTCAATAGGAGCCACCCCTCTCTACGCCCACTGAGATCTACGATTAGCCTATAACTATGACCAACCTCATCACTTCAATTCAAGTGCAAACAATTTTATTTCTTAGTCATCGAGAGGAGCACACCTTTGGTACTTCAGTAGGGCAAGCTGTTTGATAGCGACTTCTTTCATTTGGTAGGACGACGTAATATATCAAATGGGCTACATCAAACTGTCATGCCCAGTAATGCATGTGTGGTATTTGAAACGCCTTCCTAGTTATATCGCAAATCTTTTAGATAAACTTGTATCGCACAATGGCTTTCTCTAAGAGGGGCTTGCTTCTTCAAACGGAGCTTGCTACTTTTCATTTTGATAAGAGTAGGTGCTTATTGCTCGTCACAAAGTTGTACTGCTTGCTTGTTGTCTACTAAACGAGTCGTCACTAACTAGAGTAAGGATGCCAAAGATGGGCTCGAATCCATACATGGTTCAAGTCTTTAATATGAGACCACCAAAGCAAGGAAAGAGTCAAAGTAAAGCAAGACTAGCCACTTCCATCGATCCTAACCCATAGCCTAACTAACTAGGTCCTTAGATTCCCCCAATGAGAATAATTATAATGATTTTGTGACCAAGTTTTGAGGATGATTTCAGGATTTGATTTACTGTAATCTAAGATACACTGGAAGATAGAAAGCAGTTTGCCCATTCATTGGAATGGCTTACCCCTTACCTTGATAACTATCAAGGAAAAGAAAGCAGTTGTACTTAAACATAAGAGCAATTAGGCAATACTTGACGAATACTACACTTGTAGATAGGGTAGCACTAAAAAAGATAGTTGGATTTTGATTTTGTTTGATAAGAGACAGCACAACGGAATCACCCTGAAGTGTGTAAATAAGAAAGCTTCTGACAAGGAACCAACGATTCTCTCTTGTTAAACAACCTATATCCTCCACACTGAATCAACATTTGATAGATTATCCAACCCAAAGCAATCTTAGTCATTGGTGGGGGTTAGGTTCGTTAGCTGGTATTTGTTCAGTCATCCATATATACGTTAGCATTTTTTTAGCTATGCATCACACACCTCACATGGATTTAGCTTTCAACATCGTAGAACACGTTATGAGAGATGTTGATAAATAAGTTTTATTCCAATTGATTTGGTGATTAGTTGGCTACACTCAGGGTCTCACCTAAGATCCGCAGTCTACCCGACGCTATCATTAACTGGGGCACACGAGAACTAATGGTCAGTACCTCTTGACTAGGGAAGGGGTTGGTTCTTGGGAGATAGTTCGTGCACATAAGAAGAAGACATGAGTGAAAGACCTTGCCCGCGTTTCTGGGCGCTTGAGGGATTCCTTCTCGCTTTGCTTACGAACCCTCGTGGCTTTCATGCACCTAAAGATAGCCAAAACTAAGGTAGTTTACTACTTTCTTGTTAAAGGATTTCTAGTAGCTACCCGTAGACGCTAACTCGTATGTCGCCGCTTCTAGGTTCATCGTGAGTCTATGAAAAGTGGAACTCAGCTAGTGGTTTCGGCATTCCGGTCAAGGAGTCTTTTCATTCCCATAACAGAAAGATGTAGCAATGGCCCTTTCTCCCCCGGAGACATAAGACGAGTGAGTAAAGAATCCCAAGGAATGCCCATTTTGAAGCTTATCTCTAGCTCTAGTCCTTTAGGTAATGGCATTTAATTTAAGGCCAATGTTATTTATTTTTACAGAAAGAGAAGTAGACATTCTTTAACACTGATTATATGCTCTCTTAGCATTCGCGGAATAAGAGCTTAAGCTAAAAGACGCTCTTGTTTCAGTGACAAGATCATGATTAAACTCTTGCGGGGAAGTGGAGGAAGGTTCAAACAACAAATGGGAAACTCTACTTGCAAGAGAGGCCTTAAGCTAAGACAATTCAAGAGAGTATACTAGATTGGAAGCTTTTTACAGAGGAAACGCCCTAGTTAAGCTTGTTTTGAGGGCATTAACAAGCAAAGTGCCAATACCACTTGTCTTTTCAAGAATTACACCGGATTCACCATATCTAACTCATTTAAGATATTGAGAATGTTTGGTACAAAAAAAATCCTTCGATCCACCCCTAAATATAGGAACGAAATATAGGAACAAAGATATGAGAACCAAAACAAGTATATATATATATATATATATATATATATATATATATATATATATATATATATATATATATATATATATATATATATATATGTGTGTGTGTGTGTGTGTGTTGAGAATCCGCGACAGCTACTGGCCGATAGACTCCCCACCAAATTATATAGATGCCCAATGCAAGAAAGATTCACTTGATGTATTGTTTCAACGGCCCCTAAAGATAGGTAAGCTTCACCTCTTTCTTTCTTTTGGCGAGATTATTATATATAAAAAAAAAGAAAGAATGCATGAAGGTCAGTCCAAGCTGCACAAGGCTTTTTCATAGACCTATACTATGCCCCCAAAAGCTGAAGCTGAGCGCAAACAGTCTTAATTTGTCCAATTCTTCCATCAATCCCATTCAGCAGCCCCTTTAAAGAAAGTAGGGGCGAGAGTAATCCAACCATGCGAACTTCCCCACGGAGCCCACGGCTGACAAATAGGGAGAGGCCATGTGGTGGTAGAGATTTCATCTTATTAGCTTTTTCCTATTCCTTGTGGTCTTGTGAATTGTTGTTCCCATACAGCTAAGCTACCTTATTCAAGAATCTAAGTAGTGAGCAGGGTTCAACAACTCCTCATGTCAACAGAGTAAGTACGTATATAAAAGAAAGAAAAGACCCACACTCTTTCTACAAGGTCGCATAGGATTCTCCTAAACTCCGATTGGCCCTGCACCGGTCTCTTTCTCCGAAGCTCCATTCAGTTGGACTGCTGAAGGGCTGGCTGTTTTCATGGATCACAGCAGTAGGCTGATGAAGGAGAAATACATGATCTTCCACTAAATGGTTGTACAAGCTCCCTGATGGTTGTTTTGATTTCTTTATCCTTCAACAAGGACTCCAATCTCACATGCACACTTGATAACAAGTAGGAGCAGCAGAAGCATGCAGAATCGAACTTTAATACAATCAGAAACAGAATAAACTTTGCGACATGAAAAACACAAAAATTTAAATCTGATATCTTAGAGAGAGAAGAAGAAGCCATTAACAGCTAACATTTCCTTGTCATTGACTTCTTTACATTGTTAACATTTATGGGTTTGAGCTCATCAGCTGCTTTCCAAATCCTTCAAATGAGTATTATGAAGAGAGAATCTGATATCCAATGTTTTCCTCACGTATGTACTTAAGTTTTTTAAGTCACTAAGAAACCTCAATTTTGGGATTGAAACTAAGAATGTTTCTGATATTTGCAGCATCTAATCTTGATTTGCTTTCCAAATCATATGAATAGGAGATTTCATGTGGGAAAGAAATTCTCAAAATCATTGTAATAAAACTGTACCCAGAAAGGTAAAATCGGTCAAATATAATGTGGAAACTAAAACCGAAGCATCCCAATTACTATGTATCATGCTGTTCCAATTTCCAATGGAGGACCCAATTCTGAGATAGAAATTTGAATGTCTATTGGAAATTCAATCACTTCATAGTTACAGTGAAACATTTTATTGAAGTGTCCCTTGAAGCATTTTGGAACAATTATGTATTTGTTTTCTCAACCCTATCTTAGTAGAGCATCAATATTTCAAAAGATTTCTATATAAGTAATTCATTCTGTATATTTATCTTGGAGCTAGAGACTTAACATTATAATAACAATTCTGAAAGCAAAGTGCGATTTGAAACACAGTGAGTGGCACAACGTCCATGGGATGTCCAAACACCCTGAATTGACTAATATGGATAAATGCAGACATAAAAGAAAATTTTAATTTATTATCTGCTATAACGTTGGCTATTAAATTCATCATATCTCAAATATCTTGTTAAACAGTTGGGAGTAACTAAAACAGCAAAATTGATTGTTACATATGTTTAAGAACGAGCGAACAAACATAAATGATATAAAACAGGAGTGGTAGTTTAAAGTAAAGTAAAAATTTGTACATACGGTATCGCCAATAGTGCTTTGGATTTGTAGGATCATTAATCGTTCTCGCACTTATGTGTTGTGTATTATTTTTTCAGCGCTAAAAAGTCCTGAAATTAGATAAAATCATGGATGTTTACATGGATAATTTTTTGACAGGTAAATATTTTCTTTTTCTTTTTCTTTTTTTGTCCACATTGGGACTTGAACCTAGAACCTCCTATAACCCCACCCTAATCCTTTACCATTTGAGTCAGGCCTCAAGAGCATGGATATGCAACAAATATGCTCAAAAAAAACATGGTAGTCATGGAAACAAAAAAGAACAAAAGTTGTTCCAGTAAATGTATCAAATGAAGTTTCCTCAAACTCTGACTTAGATTCAAAATGAGTTAGTTGTTCCAGTAAATACTATTTCAAAGATATTATCATAAGTTGGAACCACTAGTCAAGTAGAACAAATTAGTTGACCAGTTTCCTTTGTTGCTACATTAGCTCAATTTCTAGTAGTGTATACAAAAGCATCTTAAACAGTGTAAACGCAGCCGATGTTCAGGTTATCTATTAGGGTTTTGGAACATTAGAAAGTACATTACCAATGTGTTAGGATACTACCTGCAGAGGAAAAATGGCCCACATTGATGGAGCTTCAACATGTTCCTGTAAGATGAATTTCTATAATTTTAGTGAGTGTAGTTGACTAGGCGGCAACTTCAGACCCTGCTGTATCTTAAAAATCGCCGCCTTCTTTCTTCATCCTTCTCCCACCAAGGCCATGGTGGAACAAGCCATGGCATGAAGGAGCACACTAATTCGAACAACATTCGCTTAGGCGGTGTTTGTTTTTTTCCTTAATGCTAAATATAACTTTTTCTACTAATGTTAAATATTATAATAGTATTAAGTAATAAGTTGTTTGTTTATTAATATTGGGTAATGAATGTTGTTAGCTCTCCTCCTTATTGGACAAGGGTGGTGTTTCTTGTTTTGGAAGATGACTTTTTCTATTTAGAAATTTTTGCAATAAGTCATAAAAAAGTTAAAAAACAAACAAGCTAAATACTGAAACTAGTGTTACTAACAAAATATTGTTATTTTTAAAATAAATAACAAAAAATTATACACTTACTTCTTTCCTAATATGATTTTATTTTCTATAAAGATGGATTTTCAAAACAAATAGAATATTTCATTATTATAAATTTGATTTTATTCAAAGTATAAATTAAATTTATGTTATTAATAATAAAAATTAATAATTTAAATAGAAAATATGTAATTATATAGAAAAGAAAAGATGTAATCATATTAGGAAAGAAGAAAATAGAAAGTATTGTTTACATTCTTTCCTTATCTATTTTTCAATAAAATAACAAAATATTAAATATGTTCAACAACTAATACATTTTTAAAAATTAAATATCAAATAAAATATTTTATTTGAATATTTAAAAATATTTGATTTTTATTTAAAATGAAACAAAATATATTTGAACATAATTGTTTTTTAATTTTTAAAATAAAGAAATATACATAGATCAAAGAAATTTAAGATAATTTTTTTATAAAAATATATTTGAAGATTATCCCTTTAATCATACTTAATTTAATTTACACTTGAAAACAATTTAATACGAACATTAAGTTGTTACTTATTATTTTGGCATCTATTTACCTAGTTAGTTTAATACTTGCTTATAACAATGTTCTATCATTATTAATTTATTTAAATTTGTTTACTATTATTATTTTGTTTAGACTCAATCATTTTATATATTAATTATTTTTATATATTTATATATTATTTATTTTATTTGAAGAATTGAAAATTTGTGAAATTATTTTTTTTGAAGATTTTTATAAAGATTTTACCAGAATCGCATGGACTGGCTAGGTCAATGACTAAAAACTAGCATGAATAGAAATGGGACATATTAGCCCAGCCCGTTTTGGCCCATAGCCCGAATGGATTGGCTTGAAATTAGTGGACCGATCCGCTTATCCATCTAAAGTTAGTGGTTATGTCAAGTTTAAATCCCATATGTTAAAATGTCCCCCTTGACTAATTGTTAGTGCTTTGTCGAAATCTTCCATTAGTTCATGTAGCTTATTTCTGTTAGATAAAAGTCTTCAGTGTATACCATCCTATTAATTTTTTTTAGATTTCATATTATAACACATTATGAAGATGATGAATCTGAGCACGATAGAAAGAGACAGAGATATCTTTGGATCGATATGAAAAATGTTGTTGCATGCGGAGTCTGACAGATTTTTCGGAGGCTTATGTCAGATAGGAAGCGCAAGAGTGGGCAGTCTGCAGGTAAGAAACTTGTTTATTATTCAAACAAACCATGTATGATAATACTATCTAATTCCTTAGCTTAGGGTAAAAAAAAAAAAAGTTGGGTGTGAATAGATCTAAGAACAAGCACATATCGCTTCACTCCCAACTTTTTTTGTTTTGTTTTTTTCATTTTTTGCCCTGAGCTAAGGAATTAGATAATTTTACCATACATGGTTTGTTTGAATAATAAACAAGCTTCTTACTGGAAGCTTGCCCACTCTCGCCCTTCCTATTTGGCAAAAGCCTCCGAAACATACTAATCAAACTCCACATGCAACCTGACTAGCCTTTTTCATATCGAACAAGATGCCTCTATGATCTCTTTCCCATCATTAATGGGTTGTTCTTCAGCTTCAGAATGTACTATAATATGAAGTCTAGAAATATTAAAGGAATTGACATGTAGCCAGGATTTTTTGATCTAACTAGAAAGTAAAAGCTACTAAGGACTAATGGAGATTTCATTGAACCCCTGAAAGATTAGTCAAGGGGGGATTTTAACATATGGGATTTAAGGCGGTATACTTTTCTTCCTTGGTTCAATTCTTTTTGGAAATAAGGATAAAAATTTTAGGACTTATGGGATTTATGGGGTATATTTTCCTTCCTTGGTTCAATTCCCTTATGAAATAAGGATAAAATTTTTTGACAAAAATAAAATTCATGGGGCATACTTTCTTTCCTATGTTAGATTCTCCTAGAAAATAAATATAAATTTTTTTGAGAAAAATAAAACTAGGGAGCATACTTTCCATCTAGGTTTGATTCCCTAGAAAACAAGGATAAAATATTCAAGGGCCCTACTTTCCTTTCGATGATCAATTCCTTTTGGAAATAAGGAAAAAAGGTTCAAGGGGAATATTTTAATTGAAAACAATAATGTAATCACCTATTTTTTTAATTATTAATTTTACATATTATATTTTAATTATATAAAATAGATAAATATAATAATTATTTTTTTTAACAATGTGTGGACACCGCATTTAGCTCTGCCGTGTCCCACTCAAAAGGCAAGACTCGTTTTTTGTATTTTTGAAAAATCATTTTTTGCAAAACGGTTTTGAGTACGCCACTTATTTTAATTTTTTTTAAGGGAAAACAAAATAAGAAAGAAAACTCTAAATGTGACTCTTAATAGGAAAAGCAAGTCTGTGAAAACTGAGTATAAGTTCAGGGGTTAGGTTATCTATTGGGAAGGTACGGTAAAAATCTGTAGCACCCCTCTAAGCCCCAAAAAATTGGGTCTCTAATAATCAAGTTAAGGCAAGTATGTCAACTAATTAATCAATCTAACGATACCGAGAAACAACCAACAATTATAACACTAAAGCACATAAAACATGTAATAAAAAAAAAATTTAAAGTCAAATGAGGTAAGAGAGTGTACCTTAGCGGCAACTTAAGAGCGCTATCAATTGAAAACCAGGTTAGTGCGATAACAAATATAGAAACATTCATGATTAAAATAGAAAACCAAATTATAAACAAAGCGCCAAATTATTTAATGAAGGGATACATGAGATATCGGGGCCCCCACCAAGGCCCATTTATTTAGCAAGTCAGTCAACTTCACATGGTTTCATTTTATTGGAATTATAACGTGCATGAACCTTGCTGTAAGACCTGAGAAATTCCAATTTCTAGAAAAATGGCAAAATCATAATTTCGGTTACGAAACTGTAATTTCGGTTAAAAATCCGAAATTCATTATCTAGATCTTAGATGACAAAATGGATTGCATCGTTGGAATCGTCTCGCGAAATCTAGCTAGCACGTCGACTTCGTCAATTCGAAAGTCCGAATTTACACGTCAAGGCATCGGTTCGGGTGTCAGAAACGCATTTTCGATGCTACGAAAGTCACATATAATACGTACTCATGTGCCATGAGTGACATGAGTAGAGAAAGGATGAAAATGGACAGCCGAGATAGTGCCAAATGTCAAAACTGGGAAAAGATGACAAAATGGGCATTTTAGAATTTGTCTTAAATGATAATAAGACAAAAGTTTGCATAGTACTCATCTTCTCAAATTGAAAAGAGAAGAAAACGTGAAGAAGCAGGGGAGTCTTACAGTAAGCTTTGATTTCATTTTCTAAAGAGAGAGTGTCTTCCTTCTCTCTAGGTTTCTGAACGATCCGACCGTCGGAAGTCTTCGGAGCGAGAAGGAAAGCTGCTCTACGCAGAGAGGACAACGCGTGGACACCGGATTTAAGAAGTTTCGACAAACTCCGTGAGGTAGGGGTTTCTCCCTACTTGGGTTTTATTCTTTTTTTAAGAGCTATGGTAATGTTTGAGTTGAATGAGGCCGTGAGGGGCCGTTTGATCGGTCCCAAATCTTAGGACCGAATTGTTATAATTTTTGGAGCCATTTTTACAGTTCGCGGACTGTGTGTGTGGACTGTGTGGGCTGTTTGTGTCATGATTTGTGCATTAAATCATGTTGTGATGTGTATGAGGCAGGAATGGTCATGAATTTCAGGTTTCACTAATTGGAACCGATGATTGGTGATTTGCCGGGAATAGTAACCGAGGGTTTCACTATTCCTGAGAATAGTGTTCACAAAATAAATTTTGTGAATTAATGTGTTTGGTCGAGTAATTCAAGTAGAATTGCTCGTATTTGATCATTAGCCCATGTGAGCTAATTTTGATGTGATGAAATGCGAAATTACATAACATGATTGTGTGATTTAATTTTATGTGAATATATGCATGTTTATATATTTACATGTGATATAGACTGTAATGGAATTGGCATCATGCATTCCATATGCACTGGAGGCACCCTAGGATGATAGGAGTGAGTCTAGAGAGAATGATTTTGGAGGGTTGTCTAAAACTAAAAATGATCAGAGGGTAGTCCATACTAAAAATATCAATCGTCGGAGACGGCCCAATTGATATACATCGGAGGGTAGTCCATACATAATATCAATCAATGAGTCATTTTACAGCGTATCATCTGAGGTTATCCATAAACAAAGGTTAACATAATAATTTCATAGTCGAGGCTTAGGTGGTGAGGGAGTCCGTGAGGACTGGGGTATGAGTTGATGTTGTACATTCAAGTAGGATCATGCATTTGCTTGAATGTGTTTACTTTGGAGCATTGCATACATGCACTTAGGTGGAGAGTAGCCCATTTAGGTGAATCCATCATCGAGCATTAGCTCACCCCCGTCGAGGGCATATTTTCAAAAGGTGGAGCGCACGTAGGGACTACCATCCTAGAGGTCGAGTTTGTGAAGAAAGCCGGGTGTGGCTTGGATGATTTTAAACATGTATTGTGAACTCTATAAAGCTGATATATGTTGTATAAGAGTAATTTATTAACTCTTGTAACTATGGTAGATAGTTGGTATATTGATGAGTATTGTTTTATGGGCCCAAGAGCCCGTTTTTATTCATACATGTATCATGTGATTGATGTCGACGTGATGTATTCGGGGTAGAGCTCCCGTACAAAGGAGACTCCCGCCCACCCCGTGGAGAGATGTCGGGTCGCCCGACATTCACGAGTACTCCGCGGCTGACGGCAGTCAACTGACCGGGTTTTGGGGCGCTACAATGAAGATCAGAGCTTAGGTATATGAATACCTAGGGAGCTCGGGTTGGGTATCCATCACCACTTAGGTGGTTTGATGTAGAGTATAGATATATGGAAACCTAGAGATTGAGGATTTGGGCTTAGCCATAGTTTTAAGAACATCACCACTAGGGAGTGGTTTGATGTTGAGTTTAGGTAACAGATTACCTAGAAATCACAGACAAAACTAAGACACCGCATGCATGCATCGTGTGTTTTGTGTGATTGATTTTGTGAAGTGTGCTTGCATGCTTGGTTGTGCATAACATGAATTGTTAGGTGTTATGTGATTGAGATTATATGATTGATATGCTTGGTTGATAGTGATGAAGCGTGGAAAATTTTGAGTTTACGTTGTGTAAACTGGAACAAAGGGAAATAAAAGAAATAAATTTTACAAAATTTATTTGTTTAAGGACAATGAAATAAAATTTAAATGAATTTTAAAGTGAACCTGCTAAAATTATTGAGGTGGGGAATTACAAAGTGTTCAAGCCACGCATGTATGGAGTAGCAAGGAGGCTAATGAAATGAAAAAAATGAAAATGAGATAAATTTAATAAATTTATTGGATAATGAAATAAGATTTAATAAATTTTATTTGGTTGGTGTTAGATCGTGAGGTTAGAAATTTTGACAACATGGTCTTAATAGAAAGAAAAAATAATAATAAATAAAATAAATTTTATGTATTTATTTGGTTTAGAGGTGAAGAAAATTATTTTCTAAGGTTTTACAAGGTGTAAACCCGAAGAAATGAGAGAAAATAAAATTTTATAAATTTATTTGAGGTTCAGAAAAATGAAAAAAAGTAACAATATTTTTTAGTGATTTTTCCAAATTACGAAATAAATGAAAAAAATGAAAAATGAAAAAAACCAAAAAAAAAAATGCAAAGAGAAATTTGGATGGTTACCAGCCAAATCGTATCGCGGAGAGAAACTGATTTGTATTGTGATATGGCCTAGAGAGGCTGAGATTGTATTGCAAGAGTGTATTGCAAGGGAAGGAGGCTGTGAGGATTGTATTGCAATACAATTATCAGACAGAGGGTCGGAAAGGGCACGAGAGTCGGGTCAGACCCGTGACGCAATGCGCCCAGTGTATCGCGCGTAAAGGCCGGTGCAAAGAGGTGTTTGTATTGCAATACAAACTGTATTGTGACATGGGAGCAAGGCAGGGCATGGTCAGACACGCGAATAGCGCCATCGCGCCCACAACACGGGCTAAGCTGAAGCGTAAGCGCTGAGGCGCCGGGCGCTGGCGCGCGACGCCAAGCAGGCGGTTGCGCCAGATAGGGCACGCGGGCGCACGCAGACCGGCGTGCGAGGCGCGCGGCACGGGCGCTGGGCGTGCTGCTGGCCAACAAGCTATGCACTCGGTGCACTCAAATTTATTTGACCCAAGTAGACTCAAGATCGCTCCTAAGTCACTTTTTGACATTGTTCAGGAACCCTATTCATGAACACGTTCATCACAAAAAGTTTCAAAAAAATTTATTAAATAAATTAAAATCAAATCAAATCAATCAAATTTGACAAATTTTCAAAAAATAAAATTTTAAAATGAAATTTTTGTTGATAAAAATGTTTTAAATGCATATTCGACAGTCTTCGCAGACTCACTTGTAGATGCAAGGACAATGCGATACACCGATTTCAGGTGTATGAATAGTGTCTCAATGTGTTTAAGCTCCAAAAGAGGTCGTATTTGAGATCAACGCCCTGTTAATTGTGTAGATGGCTAGGTAGAGGATGAGAACGCAGAGGTCTAAGGGATGTCGGGTCGCACCACCGATATCTCGGTCTCCCACCCGACTCATAAGCGTGCCTTTGCCGAGGCCGTAGGTATTGGTACGTCGCTATCGCACGTGCTAGCATAAAGGGTAGTCGTAGGTCCTAGTAACCTCAAGAGGTTTAGAGCGCATCATCCTCCGACATTCCGCTGTGGGGAGGAGACCCGATGGCGGCGCACTAATAGTTTATACAGACGAGAAGGTGTTGGGAGGTTATGAAATTACCTCGACACTACTGGGGGATTAGACTACTGTTCCAAATGCAGAGAGTGAGGCCCAAATATGGTGGAATGGGCAAGGACCCTAGAGACCTTAGGAGGAGCCTTAGTATGTGAGTTTCCTAGGGATTAGGGCGAGGATATGGATGATATGTCGAGGTTGCGAGCTGGGAGATCTCTGGACTCTACTCAGTGGACTTGAGGATTATGGACATGTCAGTTCTCGATGTCATTCCTGGGGATGGATCATCACGGCTTACGTGATTGTTATCAATTGTGAGCTGAGGGTTACCGCCTACATGTGATCGCACTGGTATTTTAGGGGACAAGCATGATATTTTGCCCCATATAGTATAAGGCATGAGTCCAAAGAGTCGTGACGCTTAGCGTTTGGCTAGCGAGCCTTACCCTAGAGGACGAGTAGAGACCGTAATTTGATCTACCTCGAGTACTTACAGTATGTGTGGATGTTTTTCCCGATGAGCTACCAGATTACCCCCACAGGGTTGTAGACTTCTCAGATCGAATTACACTCGGGTATTTCGCCCATCTCATGACTCCGCATGATGGCACTGGGGCTTGAGTTGCAGAACTCGTGAGTCCAAATACAGGAGTTATCGGATATGGGTTCACAGGACCTGAGCACTTCACCATGGCGCTCCGGTTCTATTTGCGAAGAGGGACAAGACCCTTCACCGTATTGACTACGCATGGGGCTGAATGTGGTTACGATCAAGAATCGTATCCATTACCGAGGATCGACGATTGTTTGATCACGAGAGGAGCGCAAGCCTACTCCAAGATAGACCTTCGCATCGGTTACCATCGGGCTGAGGGTTAGGATACAGATATCCCTAAGACAAAGATTAGACACGTTATGGGCACTTTGAGTTCACTTCGTGATGACCTTTGATCGACGACGCGCCAATGTAAGATTCGCGGATCTCGCGCATAGGATATTCCAACCCTATTTAGATCATTTTGTCGTAGTCTTCGTGGATGACATCTTGATCTACTCCCAGGCAGAGCGGGAGCATGAGTATCACTTGAGGATCGTTTTACGCTTGTCGAGAGACCATCACCGTACGCCAAGTTCAAGAAGTGCGAAGTTTTGGCTTTCTCGAGGCGAGATTTTTAGGACACGTGGTTAGCATCGAGTGTCAGGCCGACCCAGAAGGTCGTAGCCGTAATGAGATGGGAGAGACCTAATGTCAATCTTTGAGATAATGAAGCTTCGGGATTGGCCGAGTATTACAGAGATCTGAGAATGGGCTGAAGTTGTCCATTCTCGGGGCGTAATCCAGACTTCGCCACGGGATGTGGACTCCATGGCTGGGACCCACCTCGACCATAGAGAGAGAGATCGAGGATGCCCGAAGCACTCCAGATGCGGGTGTTGGTGAAGAGAGGGAGGATTCAAATTTTTTCTGGGCTTCTCGTGGAAGAGTGTGAAGACTTCGCTTCACACGAAGTTTCGTGACTAAATGATTTGGGCATGTGAGACGGGATTGCCTCTAGAGACAGGGATCCCAGGACTTTGGGACAATCCAGTCCCAGTTAGCTATAGAACAGGAGAGTATACGGTTCATTCCTCTACACCCTAGTACGGTCGAGGAACCGCTTTCGCTTAGTGCTATACAAGCATTCTAATAGTACGTGATAGGCCGGGCCGAGTGTGGGTCAAGCTCAGGATGATTAGAGTTGCGCAAGAGAAGCATGGTGGACCTTAGGTGGTAGACATATTGGCTGTTGATGTCAGTTTAACATGGATGAGTCACAAATGATCGCCAGTAGTAATCGGGACCTTAACCTGCTGTCATAATCGACACCACCTGACTAGCTGGGAGGTTAAGGCCTCAGAGGTAGCTTCTGTATAGATGTTCTTCCCTAAGATGTAGGGTGAGTTGACTTGATAGGTCAAGATTAAGGAGTGAGGATCTCAGATTCTCGTCTCAGCGTGGCAGGGACCCCCGAGATCAAAAAAAATACAAGATATAATCATGCCTCGTGTGCACGGTAACATCGCGTCGAGTCGGGTATGGGTGCACGGTACGGCCATTCAACACTCTTGGTGAGTGTGGGTTGAGTTTGTCTTTAGGACTACGTCTAATGAAGACTCATAGTTCGATTCAGTAGATGAAGAGTAATTAGAGTGTGTCAGGGCAAAGCAAAAGGGGGGCCTGGGTGAATCCCCCTGGCAGAGAATCCCAAGTTGTGGTGTAAGAAACCCGGGAGATATCCTAAATTTATGTGTAAATGTATGAGGCCTCGGCAAAGCCGAAGAGTTGTTGCCCGAGATGAAAACACACTACCCGCCATCACGCACTTAGAATCGAGTGATGTGAGCTCCGAGTAACTCGAGATTCGATACCCTTTGGGAATTGCATTGGGTGTTGTCGAAATGAAAGGGCCTTACATGGATGCTTCAAGATACGGACTAGGTTGACTGTCCATTGGATTGTCAGCGATTGTGACCTTAGGAAGGTCAGCGTTTACACACAAAGTAAGGGTTGTGTAGGGTTACACGTTGTGTGAATTATATACAGGTGTTAGAGGACACGCTGCGAGCATACGTCCTAGGTCTTAAGGGTAGAGGAGCAATTGCCCTCGCGGATCTCCGCCTACAACAACGCTTATGAGGCTGCATACGTGATGGCACCGTATGAGGCACTCAGATGGGAGGCCTTGCAGTCACCATTATGTTGGACCGAGGCGGGGAGAGCTCCATCACCGGTCCCGATTTGATTAGAGACACCAAAGGTGAGCTTGGATACGACATCGCTCTCTCACCGCCGTAGAGCCAAATGTAAGCTTGCGCCGATGCGCGACGCCGACCCTTTAGAGTTCTAGGTTGGGGATCACGTGCCTTCTCAAGGTGATGCCTAAGCAGGAGTGGCCGACCAAGAAGTGCGAAGCTATCGCCGAGGTTTATCGGGCCTTCGAGATACTCGAGAGGATAGGCAACTCAGAGCGCATCGTCAGTATTACGCCTCAAAGATGTCAGTGTGTCCACTAGGTATTTCACGTCTCCATGGTCCGGAAGTATACTTCAGATCCAACTCATGTAGTGGATTAGGGATTGAGGTCGATACCGATGGGACCTTCGTGAGGGACCAGCGGTGCATTTTGATAGCCGTGATAAGGTTTTATGACGCAAGACCATGGGGCTAGTGAGGGTGTTAAGTATGGTATAATTATGGAGTGGAGGAGTTAACGGAGCGCGAGGATACGATAAGTGCCACCTATCCTTCTTGTTTAGGGGATGAAGGTACGGTTTAGTCGCTTAAGATTTAAATGACCTGCTTACATGCACGATGTAATGCACGTTGTATATGCATGTGAGTGATTATGATTGTCCGTAATTTCGAAGAAAATCTTTTAAGGAGGGAAAATGTAAGACCCGAAATTCCACCTTAGGCAAAATCGTAATTTCGCTACGAAATTGTAATGCCAAAATCCAAAATTTATTCTCTAGATCTCGGATGACAAAATGGATTGCACCGTTGGAATCGTCTCGCGAAATCTAGATAGCACGTCGAATTTCGTCGAATTCCGAAATAGTCGGAATTTTCACGTTTTTCGAGGCATTATGTTCTAAAAGAAAAGATTTTCGGCCGACTTTAAAGTCACATATAACACGTAATCATGTGCCGAGTGGTATGAGTAGACAAATAATGAAAATGAACGGCTGAGATAGTGTTTAATGTCAAACTGAAAAGACAAACGGGAGATTTTAGGAATTTGTCTTAAATGATAATAAGACAAAAGTTTGCATAGTACTCATATTCTCAAATTGAAAAGAGAAAACGTGAGGAAGCAGGGGAGTCTTACAATAAGCTTTGATTTCATTTTCTAGAGAGAGTGTCTTCCTTCTCTCTAGGTTTCTGAACGATCCAACCGTCTAAGTCTTCTGAGCGAAGGAAACAGCTTCACGCAGACAACGCTGCGGACACCGGATTTGCTGAGTTTCCCGACAACTCGCAGGTGTGGGGTTTCTCCCTACTTGTGTTTTATTCTTTGTTTAAGAGCTATGGTAATGTTTGAGTTGAATGAGGCCGTGATAATGCTTTCGATCGGGGTCCCAAATCTGGGACCGAATTGTTATAATTTTGGAGCCATTTCTTACGCTCACGAACTATGCGTGTGGATCGCGCTGGGTTACCAGGTCGCGATTTGTGTATTAAAATCATGTTGTGATGTGTAAGGAGGCAGAATGGCCATGAATCTGTGTTTCACTTCACTGAACCGATGATTGGTGATTTGGTCGGGAATAAATCGAGGGTTTCACTATTCGAATAATGCTGTCTGGCAAAATAAATTTTGTGAATTAATGTATCTGGTCTAGCAATTCAAGTAGAATTGCTCGTGTTTGATCATTAGCCCATGTGAGCTAATTTTTGATGTGATGAAACAAAATTACATAACATGATTGTGGATTTAATTTTTATGAATATATGCATGTTTATATATTTACACGTGATATGATCGTAATGGAATTGACATCATGCATTCCATATGCAATCGGGGCACCCTAGGATGATAGGAGGAGTCTAGAGAGAATGGTTTCTGGAGGGTTGTCAAAAACTAAAATGATCTGAGGGGTAGTCCATACTAAAATATCAATCGTCGGAGACGGCCCAATTGATATACATCGGAGGGTAGTCCATACATAATATCAATCGTCGGAGTCGGCCCAATTGATATATATACATCGGAGGGTTGTCCACAAACAAATAAATAAACATAATAATTCTCATACGAGGCTTAGGCAAGTGTGAGGGAGTCGGTGAGGACTCGGGGTATGAGTTGATAAGCTAGACATTCAAGTAGGATCATGCATTTGCTTGAATGCGTTTACTTTTTGGAGCTACTGCATATGCACTTGTGTGGGAGAGTAGCCCATTAGGGTGAATCCACCATCGGAAAGCATTAGCTCACCCCTGGCCGTGAGGAACATATTTTCAGGGACAAGGAGCGCACGAGGAGACGGCTCATCCTAGAGGTCGAGTTTGTGAAGAAACCCGGGTTGTGGCTTTGATGATTTTAAACATGTATTAGAACTCTATAAGTTTGATATATGTTGTATAAGAGTAATTTATTAACTCTTGTAACTATGGTAGATAGTTGATATATTGATAGAGTTATTATTTATGGGCCCAAGAGGTCGCTTTTATTCATATATGTATCAAAGTGATTGATGTTGACAGTGATGTATTCCGCAGAGCTCCCGTACAAAAGGAGACTCCCGCAGATTATGGAGAGATGCTCTGCCGCCTCGACATTCACTAGCATTCCACGGGCTGATGGGTAGTCAACGGACTCGGTTTTGGGGCCGCCACACTTGCTTTTAGAATTTTGAAAATTAGGTTGAAAATATAATTTTTGAAAAGCATTTTGACTTGAGGAACTCGAAAGAAAACGGTGCTTTATTTTTGAATTCTAAAGAATTTTTTAAATATATAAAAAAATAAATTTTGAAAATTTGAAATTAAAGAATTTTATTTTATTTTTTTTTAGAAATTAAAGAAGATGGTTTTGGAATTTTTGAAATTAAGAACAATGAGTTTTGTAAAATTAAACTCGAGCAAAAGCTTAATGTAATGATGGATGTATTCTAGGACTCTCAAACTGTGGGTTTGTTTTAATTTACTTTTTTAAGGTCAAGCCAAATTTCACTCAAGCTTTTTATACTAGGGCGGGCCCGACGGCCTGTGGCTGAATGGCTCGGCCACCCCGCACCCCCCCCCTTTCCTCCTCCTTCCCCCCCGCCCCTCCCCACCCCCTTCTCTCTCCTTCGCCTCCCACCCACTATATGACCGCTTGCTACCTCCTCCCTTTCCCCTTCAACGGTGTCAAGCATGACCGTTGCACACCTCTTTTTTTTTTCACTTACTTTTTCTAAATACTACACAAATTCTCTTAATTTTCATCAACCATTCTAATTTTTCATATTTCTCCAAATTCACTCATTTTCACAATTTGCCTCACATTCTTTGAATATTTCCATTTTCCTAATTGTTCTTCATATTACATGATATTATTGGTGGTGCAACCAAGCATTGGTGAATCCAATAGTTAAGATTTTAAAGAATTCCGGCTTCGATCTTCCAATTGAGTAATATTTCTCCACTTACTTTTTCTTATTTGTTACATTTTATTTTGATTCATTATTTTATTTTTAGTATAATATTTTATTAATAATTTAATATGGATAGTGCATGCATCTTCTTCTAGTCCATGTAAAATATTTACAAAACTAGAAGTCTAAACATATGGAATTTTTTTGATAGAATAGAAATAATTTTTAGAAAATAATAAAAGAAATAAAAGCAAATGTAAAATTTGTAGCAAACTTCTTAGCGCGGATCAAATTGGCACAAGTCATTTAAAAAGACATAATGAACAATGTAAAACTACATAATGTAGATATAGAAATTATATGCAATTAGATAAAAATGAATGTGGAAATTTAAACATTTTCTTATGATGAGTCTGCTTGTCGTGAATGAATGATTGATTACATAATAAGAGCTGAACAACCTTTTAATATGATGGAAACTGATGATTATTCAAAAACAATTCAAACATTGATTAATCCTCAATTCAAAGGTTGGTTCGGAAATACTGTTAAAAGAGATATTATGAAAAAATTTCAAACAAACGAAAATTTAAAAAAATATTTTGCAAATTTTGAAGGAAAAATTTGTTTAACATCTGATATTTGGACATCTTTAATGCATAGAGGCTTTTTATGTATTATTGCTTATTATATAGATAGTGAATGGATGTTAAATAAAAGAATAATTTCATTTAAAACAATAAATACTCCAACATAATAATAAAATATAGCAACTTTTAATAAATGATGAAATTTATAGATTTTATGTATTCGTGATAAAATATTTACAATAACATTAGATAATGCTTCCAATAATGATGTAGCAATACAAAAGGATTAAAAGATTTTTGGCAAATAAAAGATGATCATGCAAAATTATTTCACACGACGCGTTGTGCACATATTTTAAATTTGATTGAAAAGATGGATTAAAACAAGGATAGCACATTAGAAAAATTAGAGACATTCGTATAATATTAATTGTTCCCTAAGCAAACATGAATTATTTTTTGATTGTTGCAAAATTGTAAATATGAAAAGAAAAATATAATAGATATTACTAACTAGATGGAATTCTACTTCTATAAACTTTTTACAAAATATTACAAAATATAAAAAGTAGTAATAATTATACGAAATGCAATTATCTAATAATAATATTGATGTAGATGTTGATGTATTAAATGATTATGATTGGCACATTACGGACCTTCACGGCATCTTTTTGAAATTTTTGATTACTTCAACAAATATTCAGAAGGTGTATTATCCAACTTCACATCGGGTCATTATGCAAATAACTAGTATTTATATGGTATTTCAAAATTATTTAAGTTATGAAATTTTTAATGATACAATTTTTGCAATGATAGAAAAAATTAAAAAATATTGGGGAGAAATACCTTTAATTTATTATATTGGTTTAATTGTGGACCCTAGATTAAAATTTGATGCTTTAGATGAATGGTTGCAAGTTATTTACAATGAAGATCAAATAAAATCAAGAAATTAAATGAAGTAAATTGCTATTATATATTTTATATAATATTTATAAAGAAAATATGAGGCACAATATTAGTTTGATAAAATCATCATCCACGACAAGCTCCTCATCTTTTATAAAGCCCTTTAGAAATGTTCAAAAGTAGAAAAAAAGGCAACAACTACTTCCTCTAAATAATACAAATGTATATAGATAGATACTTCGCAGTAGAAACAATTCCATTTGAAGACAATGAAGATTTTGATATTTTAGAATGGTGGAAAAAACAACAAATTAAATACCCGGTGTTATCTATTATTGCACGTGATGTATTAACCGTGCTTGTGAGTACAGTCACATCGGAAGTTGCTTTTAGTGCAAGTGGAATAGTGGTTAGCAAAAAGAGATGTAATTTGTCACCTCAAGCAATCAAAGCAGTAGTATGTTTAAAAGATTGGAGTTAGCGGACAAGAGATTCCATGATCATGTTCGAGAAGCTGAACTAGTGGTTGATACAGAGAACTTAAAAATATTAAAACATGAATGGATCCAAGATAGTTCTCCGTCACCAGAAAATAATGATTAAAATATTTTATTGGAAATGTATATTGTATTTTTATTTTCTTATGGTTGAAAAGTATAAATGATTGACAAATAAGGTAGCCAACCTAGTTGGGATGTACTTATTTTGTAGTGATGTAAACTTTTCACATTTCTAAATGTAATTATATTTGATTAATAAAATTTTAAATGATGTATTTTATTTTGAATTGTTTTAAGCTTACTTTATTTAACTTTTTGAATACAATTTTAAATAAACTCACATTGAGGGGTTGGACTTTTAGGCGGCCTTTATGGGCCTCAGACGGGCCTCGCGGCTTTACCGGCCTCAAGGCCTCTGCTTCGCTTCTAAACGGGTTTTTGGGTGGACCTTTGGGAGGGCTTCTGGGCGGGCTCTGGGCGGGCTTCTAGGCGGGCTTCTGGGCGGGCTTCTGGGCGGGCCTAAAAGCCCATGATTCGGGCCAGCCCACCAGGCCGGGCCGGGCCTGAAATGAAGCCCATGGCTCGACCGGCCCTTTAATGGGCTTGGGCCGGGCTAAAGACCATCGGGCCGGGCCCAAAGTGGGCCTCGAGTTCCGGGCTTTTTGGAGATCCCTAATTCTAGCCGTGGATTGCTTATCTTTTAAACCCAATGTTGCGACCAAACCCTAAAAGATGGGACAATTTAAATATATATATTTTTTAGAAAAAACAACATAGTCTTAAATATCAAATAGATGTCCATAATAGCATATTAGAAACATATACACAAGTATAAAAGCAAGTAATTGATAGGATAATGCACAATAGAACAAAGTAATGAACCCGAATTACACTATAAAAACAAAATACCGTGATAAATGTTCCCGCCATAACCTATGCATGGCAAAAAAAAAATGATACAAACACGTAATTAAATTGCGCTGACAAAATTGAAACAAACACTAGATCAACGACTAAATAAAATAGAAACATTAAGATCGTTTAATATAACTTTAAAAACTATGACAAGAGAGATGATTGCAATGAACTGAAGTATAATGAGATTGCAAGGACTAAAGTCAACCAATCAATTATTAAATCAACCTAATAGGAATAATGAAACTAAAATTAGGCTTAAATTACCATGCAAACATTTGAATAAAAACAAAAATAAGGGAAACCATGTCTTCAAGACATCCAATGAGAACTTTATCCAAGAATCTCAATTTCATCAAGGAAAAATTTAATTAAAAAAAAAGCATCACACCCAAAGATCAACACTCATGGTCTCCTGTACCTTTAAAAGATCAATAAAATCCTTAACTCAATATCCATGACATGCGTGCAAACCAACCAACCGATCCAGATTGGATGCGAATCAAGCATCCATGATATGCGTGCTCATAACAAGTACTCATCGTAAATGTTCAACTTCGTAATACCAGCATTCCAGTAAACGTTCCAAATAACAATGATGAGAGTGATGGTAAAAATCAAATACTCGTAGATGAAGGTCAGAGCGCACCTATGAGAGATCCTCCAACTCACAGAGCTGACACTTCATTATAAATAAATAAATAATGAGTTTTATTTATTTATTGACAATATATGTATTATGGCGAGATATTATTTATTTATAATGACTTTTACCAAATTTGTGTGTTTAATATTTATTTATTTATTTATAGCGATCACCAACCTCATCTAAGAGTTTGAGGTTGGTGATCATGTCTTCTTGAAGGTGATGCCTAAAAGAGGAGTGGTCAGGTTCAACAAGCGCGGGAAGCTATCGCCGAGGTTTATTGGGCCCTCTTTAGATAACGGTGAGGGTAGGCACCAGAGCGCATCAGCTTGGCTTTACCGCCTAGCATGTCAGGTTTCCACGAGGCATTTCATGTCTTCATGCTCCTGAGGTACGCATCCGTGCCTCATGTAGTACTGGGAGATTGAGGTTGACACGGATGGGACCTTCGAGGAGTGGGATCAAGGTGCATTATGGATAACCGGGATCAGTTTCATGACCCAAGACCGTGAGGTTAGTGAGGGTGCTAGCGGCAAAGCACCTCGTAGTAGAGTGAGCCAACGCGGGAGCGAGACAAGATGCGGCCACCATCCTCTCCGGTTAGGATGAAGGTCGGTTTGGTCAGTTTTAATAGTTACACTAGTTTATATGCATGGTATAGTGAAATGCTGTATATGCATGTATTTTGTTAGGATTGTACGGTAATTTCCGGACTAAATTTCTAAGGAGGGTATGTAATACCCAAAAATTTGAATTCTTTCCTAAAATGGTAAAACGGTATTTTGGTCAAAACTGAATTCTGCATCTCGATGATGAAATTGCATTTCACCGTTGGAATCGGTCTTCGCGAAATCTAATATCACGTCGAATTTCACACTTCCAAGACAATCGAAATTTCACGTTTCTCCGAGGTACCGTGCTCAAAAGCAAACGACTCGGTAGACACGACGTGACAAAGTCACCACTACATGTACCATGCACAATATGTTGTACGATTGAAGGAGGATGAAACGAATGGCTTAGATTAAGCCATGCGCCAAATAAAGGAAATTAAGGGACATGAATGGGAACAGGAAAATGCTAATATAATAATAAATGAATAGCTTTCTTCTCCAAAAAAGCTAAAACAGCTGGAAAGGTGCAAAAGTTTCCGGGTTTTGAAATCTCTGCAGTAGAAAGTGTGAATTCTCTCTGATTTTCCCCACTGCTGCCTGGACTGCTGCCTCGACGGAGCAAGAAGTAAAGCCGTTTCTTCACAAGGAGGGCTACGTGGACACCGATTTTTCGATTAACTCCAAGATAGGAATCTTTTTCCTACTTAAGCTATTCTTGCCAAGGGCCATTTTATATCGAGATTTGTCAGAGGCCTAGAAGGCCGTGGTTATCATTCTCAAAAGCTTTGAATCTGAGTGAATAAAATCCTAATTAGGCATGAATGCTTATTTCAACCTAAGGTTTCACCAAGTAACGTGATTTTTGATGTGATTTTTGTGTTGTTGAGTGATTCAAAATGAATTGCTTGTATTTGCTAATTAGCCCATGTGAGTCAATCTTGGTGTTATTGATGTAAATTAATGAACATGAATCAGGTGAATTAATTATGTTAATATATACATGTTTTATATATTGTGAATATTTTGGGATTGACAAATGCATTCCATATGTTCGGGGCACCCTAGAATATTAAAGAGTGCATGACACGAAATGAAAGAAAAGGAAAATGTTTGTGAAAGGAATTTCGACGGAAGATTTTCCGAGGCACTGCGCTCTAGATTGTCCAACAATTCACGGAGGGGCCATGAATTGTTTTTAGAGGGTTATCCAATATATTCGCCTGAGGGTAGTCCCAATGTATTTACCCCGAATCTCAGAGTAGCTATAACAAAAAGCTTTTGTTTTGAAAATAGGATTTTTGCTCGTATTTGGCTTAGGCATGTGTGAGGGAGTCGGTGAGGACTCGAGACATGGGATTGGGCATGTAGACATTCAAGTAGAATCATGTATTTGCTTGAGTGTGATTGTTTGCCATGACATGTGCACTTAGGTGGGGAGTGAACCCATGGCGTGTAGATTATCACTATCAAGTACTGCTCACCCTGGTCGGTGGGATCATTATTTCGTGGTACGTGAGTGTGGGAGGACGAGACGCCACTGAGGCATCGCTTAGAAGAAAGCCGTTGTGGCTTTGGTATTCGCTTTTGTAGAACATGTATTAAAACTTTAAATTTTTTGATATATGTTTGTAAAGAGTATTGTAAATAACTCTTGAACTATTGGGATATAGTTGATGTAATTTGTGAGTATTGGATGCATGGGCCAAAGTGGCCATTTTACTCACATATATGGACCCTGTGCCGTTGTTAATTGTTGGGACAGGTTTGTACCTTGGGTAGAGCTCCTATACAAAGGAGACTTTGCCCGATTCGTGAGGGTGTCGGGGTTACTCTGACATCCACGGAGTATTCCGCGTATCTGGACGGGTTGTCAACGGACTCCTGAGAAATGGGGCGTCACATGTCGAGTCTTGCCATTTAAAAATTTTACTTGCTGACGTATTGGTATAAGGATCCTAACCATTAAAATCAAATGTAGTACTTTCAGGGCCGAACACCCCATAAAGCAATTCAAGCTTCTCATATTTCAAGTTTTGATGTGAAATAACACATTTTATGAAGAACTGAAATAAAGAATATAAAAGTTGTGAAACTTCATGGAGTAGAGAAATAACAAAAAAAAAAAAAAACTTTAAAACTTAAAGAAAATATTTAATCTGGTTGTTGAGGGAAAGATGAGGGTGTGTCATAATTAGAATCAAAATGTTATAATAATACAATCTTATTTAAAATGTATAAATATAAGATTTATGACTCTAATTACTTTAAAGGAGTTTGATTTCATGAAGAAACCACAAGATCTGCATTTAACTTGTCTTTTTGTAAGATTCTTTAGGTATAGGACCACACCATGTGTCCGATTTTTATTTTTATATTTTAATATTAACTGTTAGATTTAGTAAAATTAATGGTCCTTCAAGTCTTAATGTTTTGAAGCCTTTGATGCTACTAAATTATCCTCCGTGTTTCCTACTTTGTTAAAATTTACTTAATTAATAATTATTATTAATTCAATATATTTAATTTTTATTTCAAAATTTTATTTTAATATATCTAAAATTTTATCTTTAATGTAAAAATATATCTGTTGTTTATATTTATGATATTTTTTATTTTTATATTACTGATTTCATTATATATATATATATATATATATATATATATATATATATATATATATATATATATATATATATATATATTAAATAAATTTATACTTTTAAATAAATATATAAAAACAAATATTAAAATACCTTATAATTTCTTCAATTAAGACTAATTATCCTTTTTTAAGAATATTTAATTTTAAAAGAATATTTGAAGGTGGAAGTTTTTTAATTCAATCTTTAACATAATTTCAAAAAATCTTATCATAATAAATTGATATTAAAAAGAAAAAGAAAAAATTAATTTTTATTAAATAAATTATTATCATAATATAAGATAGGTTAAAGGATATTTTTATTTCAAAGAGTAATGTTAAAACTAAAAGTACTATTAGAAATAACAACATTTTATTTACCAATAATAATAAATAGCCAATAGGGAGTTTGTTTTTATTTTTATTTTTTTGGATTTTAACAAAAGAAATTTTCTTTCAAACATTATATTATTTGTTTTTTTTTTTTATGATTTATTGCTGAATTTAAAAAAAAATTATTGAATAGAAAATCCAGATTTTCACACTTAAAACAAGAGTATGAGAAGACTATACTTATGATCCCCAAATGTATGAATATTCATTATCCCCAAATCTGGTGTTTGATTTCTCAGAATTTTATTAACAAAACAGAGAAAGATAATTGAGTTTTGAAACAAAAGTAACCATTGAGCCTCTCAAATAATCAGAATATCGATTGTGTTAACTCTCATATGTTTTAAGAAAATAATTTGTTGAATGATTTAAAAATAAGTCTACAAAGCCTTCTATTTGTGTGCTTGAAAGAAATTAACAAAACATTTCTGTTCACTAAAAAACAAAAACAAAAAGTTTTGCTGGATCTTGGGAACAGTTTTTGAAATTGCACACCAATCAAACACAAAATTAGGAGAAAATACAAGTGAAGAAAAAAAGAAATTGCACTATGCATAGTAAATGATCTGAATGGAACACATTCTTGGCATTATAGAATAACGCTTGAAAAAAAAAAAAATCTGATTTTGGATGAAAAATACTTAAGATGAGGCGCATGATCGCAAAGACTGAGTGGAGTTCCACGATCGGAGGGCTGAAAGGAATGAGACAGGGTTGCGAAAGATGAAAATGAAGCCATCGATGGAGGCACTCGCCCTCATGTTCTTCCCTTCTAATGTCTACTACCCATAGCCGACTTTCTCGTTTGAAGATTCCTCAGTCTCAGCTTCGCAACCAAGATCTCAATCTTCGGCGCTGTTTCAACCGTCAACAACACCAAGATCTTCAACAATGTCCTCGACTAGCGCTTCTTGGTTTTTCACCTTCGCCATTCTCCCATCTCTCCATTTCCTTTTCAGCCCTCCGATCCTTCGAACTCAGTCCCGCCGTTTGCTATCATGCTTCTTTGTTTCATCCTTTCAAGATTCCGAAATTGTATTCACTTTTCTTGTTCTTTAATTCAGATCAGAATTTCCTACCAACCGAACAGAAAAATAGAGATAAAAAATGGAGAAAAAATGAAACAGAATTTCACAATGAGCAGTAAAAGTTGACGTTTTGTGCGCACGGTTCTTTTTTTTTTTCTTTTCTTTTCTTTATTTTTTATTTTTTATTTTTATACTTTTTGGACATAAATAGGTTTTTTTTTTAAAGAAAATTACTAATATAAGTTGAAAAATAAAATAATGTCTATTTCTCAACAATGTAGCAGTTACTAGCCAAGGCATTGAAATTTTTTTAAATGATTTGATATCTTAAAATGATTTAAGTAATAAATAAAAATAATTAATTTATTCGTAAATTTATGAATTTCTTTTACTTTTTTACTAGATTTGTTTTAAATTATTTATATAAGTTTTTTTTGTATATGTTGTTTCACTATTATTGAAAATTTCAGTGAATGTAATATATTAATTTAAATAATTTAGAATAAATTATTAAATTATCACATAATTATATTGAATAATATTAACACTTTAAATACCAATTAGATAATGAGTTTTAAGTTAAAAACTTCAGGGGTGTTTAGTAAATACTTGAATTTAAATAATATTTTTTTACTTTAATTTTTTGAAAGAAAAAAATTAAAATACTTGAGTTTTGAAGTAATAAGGAAACTTTTCTGAATCAATTAAATAAGAAATAAAAATAATTTTTTTTTATGGGCTTAAATAATGTGCTACAAGATGCATAACACAAGCCCAAATGTCAGGCTTAAGAGGAGATTAAGGAGCAGACCCAGTACAATTGCTCGACCCTTGATGATATCCCCCAAACACAGGCCCAAACTAGAGCCCACCCACTCCTTCAAAAGGCTTCAGAATATAATCAAAGCCAAAGAACTCAGATAAAGGAAAATACCCAATTTCCCTAACTAAATCTCCACCAATTAGGGAAGTAGGATATTTCATAATAATTGTTTATCAATTATTCCTTATTAATCGGTTAACGATAAGGAAAGAAAATCCATCCAATGGGGAGAAAATGGTCATCATCAAACTAGGAAAGTTATCATGATCATCCATTATAAATACCGTGCCACCCTACCTGGGTGAAAGGTACGCACAAAAACTTCATTCCCTACAGCTTGATATTCTCCCACCGAAGTTAACTGACTTAGGTGATTTGAGAGCAAAGAACGGCTTAACCCCCCGCTAATCCCTTTTGCTTCTTGTTTTTGCAGTAGGGAGCCCGTGTCCAGAGATACGACCGACTCCATCCGCTGAAAAAGCATCATCAGCTATCTACGGAACGAAGGCCTTACAACAAAGCCGATCTCTCAATGACTGATGGTATCAACTCGAGACACAAGCAGGAGCCACGCCAATCCCCCAAGGATGCAAGACCAGCAAGGCGACGTAGATAGCCGACCTCCCGAGGCCCACTAGAAACTATATGCGCCAATACCGAAGAGATGGAGGCACTCCGTCTCACCAACCAACGTTTGCTGCGAGAGTTGGAGCAACTCACCAAGCAAATGCAGCGCCTTAGGAGGCGTGACAGGCCCGAGAAGGCCAAAACCCCATCACCCAAGAGGAATAGCAACACCTCGAGCCTCCTCGAGAAGCAGATGGAGAAGGAGAGGCAAGCCAAGCTAGGGAGCATAATCCTTATAAATCCCTCGGAGAGAATCGCAACGAGGAAAGTCATGGTAGGGACAACAGAAGCGATGGGCCCATCCAACAAGAAATAGGGGAGCGGTCATGGGAGCAGAGGTTCATGGACATCCAACAAGAGCCCAACAGCTCAGATTACAGAGCATAACTGCTCAGGGAAGGCCAAAGAGCCACGGAGCCATGTAGCTCAGAGCCCAAGAGCCTCGGGGATTGGGTGCAGCATAACACTCCTAAGGAGGCCAAGTAGCCAATGGAACCAGCTCAAGAGCCCAAGAGAGCTGGGGGACAGAGCATAACCGCCTCAAGGAGGCCAACAGCCACAGAGCCATGTAGCCCAGGAGCCCAAAGAGGCTCGACAGAGCATAACTGCCTTCAAGGAGGCCAAGTGCCACGCGAGCCAGCGAGCCGAGGAGCCTGGAAGAACTTAGACGCAGAGCATAGCCGGCCTCAAGGAGGCCATGAGCCACGCAGCCATGTAGTCAGAGCCCACAAGTCAGGGGACAGAGTATAATCCGCCAAGGAGGCCAAGTAGCCATAGAGCCATATAGCTGGGGAGCCCAAGAAATTCGGGTTACAAAGCAGAGCATAATCGGCTTCACAAGCAAAGAGCCACGGCCATGTGTAGCCTGGGGGAGCCTAGGTAGCTCGGGGACAGGTGAGCATAGCTGCTCAAGGAGGCCAAAGAGCCAAAGAGCCATGTAGCTCAGAGCCCAAGAGGCTGGGACAGGCAGCAGGACCCCGGGCCAAGTGAGGCCAGGCAGCCACGGAGCTACGTAGCTCAAGAAACCAAGAGTTTCGTATTATCGAGCATAACCTGCCTCAAGGAAGAAGAGCCACGCAGCCATGTAGCTCAGGAGTCCAAGATTATATTGCGCAGCATAGCCGCTTCGCGTGGCTAAGTAGCCACTCTGAGCCATGTAGCCCAGGAGCCCACTACCGCGCATTGCAGAGCATACGTCACAGGGACCAAGTAGCCACGGAGCCATGTAGCTCAAGAGCCCAGTAGCTCAGGAGCCTAGTAGCTCATATTACAAAGCATAATTGCTCAGGGGGAAGGCCAAAGAGCCACGTAGCCATGTAGCCTGTGGAGCCTAGTAGCTTCGGGGACATGTGAGCATAGATGCTCAAGGAGCTGGGCAGCCACGAGCCATGTAGCTCAGAGCCCAAGAGTTTAGATTTCAGAGCATAGCTACTCAGCAGGCTGGTGAGCCACGGAGCCATGTAGCCTGTGGAGCCCAGTAGCTCGGGATTATAGAGCATAATCAAGCCAGTGGAAGGCTAAAGAGCCACAGCCATGTAGCTCGGGAGCCCTGGTGAGCTCAAATTGCAGAGCATACCGCTTCAAGGGAGCTGGCAGCCACAAAGCCATGTAGCTCAGAGCCCGCAGCTCAAGAGCTCCAAGAGTTTTATTTTCAGAGAGTTTAACAGCCTTAGGGACGTTCGAACGCCTGTAGAGCCCAAGACTCGCCAGAGCTTAATGGGGCCTAGTGAAGGCCTCTAACGCCAGAAACCCTATGCTTAGTTTTCGAGCTTAACAACTCGTAAGGCCTCACGCCAGAGCCCAAGAGTCTCGTATCTTAACAGCACTCAGAAGGCCTCAACGCCTAGGAGCCATGTAGCTCAGTTTTCAGATCTTAATAACTCAGGAAGGCCCCAACACCCAGGAGCCCAAGAGTTAATAGCTTGGTGCAGCTTAACAAATGAGAAGGCTCCCAACGCCAGAGCCTGGGTGAGCTCGGGCCATAGAGCTTATCAAAGACAGAAGGCCTCGGGGCGCCTGTGATCCTAACAGCCAGCAGAGCTTATCAGCCAGAGGGTCTCCAGCCCCTGTGGAGCCCAAAGAGCCTGGGCTTTTATGAGCTTAGTAGCTCAGGAAGGCCTTAGCGTCAAGGAGCCCAACAGCTCAGAGCTTAAAAGATCAGGAAGGCCTCGGCGCCCAAGAGCCCTGTAGCTTAGTTTTCAGAGCTTAACAACTCAGGAAGGCCTCAGCACCTAGGAGCCTAGCAACTCAGTTTGTAGAGCTTGATTGTACCTCAAGAAGGCTCAGCCGCCAGAGCCTCAACAAATTTCAGCTCAGAGCTTAACAAATTTAGGAGAGCCTCAAGCAAACTCTGGAGCCTGGGGCAGAACTCACCTCCTATGAGTTTAGTAGCTCAGAAGGCCTTAGCGCCCAAGAGCTCAAAGAAATTCAGCTTAACAAACAGAAGGCTCAGCTACCATGAGCCCTGCAGAGCTCGCTTTAGGAGCTTAACAACTCTGTGTGAAGGTCTCAGCCACTAGGAGCCTGAAGAAATTAGCTTGCGTGAGTTTCATACCAGAAGGCCTTAGTGCCTGTGAGGAGCTCAGCTTAGTTTTCGAGCTTAACATCTCAGAAAGGCTCTTAGCGCCCACGAGCCTCAGAGCTCGGGCTTGGTAAAGCTTATCAGCCTCAGAGGCCTCGCCTCAGAGCCTAATGAAGTAGTTTTCAGAGCTGCATCAAACTGGAAGGCCTCGCTAGGAGCCCAAAGAGCTCGCTCAAAGCGTTAAACAACTTAAAAGGTGTAATAGCCCCAGGAGTGAATAACTTAGTTCAAAAGAGCTTAAACAACTCGGGGGGCAGAATAGCCCAAGAGGCTTAAACAACTCAGTTTTGCAAGAGTTGAAGAGCTCAGGAGAGGTAGAATATCCCAGGAGGCTCAAACAACTCAGTTTTGCAAGAGTTGAAGAACTCAAGAGAGGCTGAATAACCCAAGACACTCAAACAACTTAGTTTTGCAAGTGTTGAAGAGCTCAGGAGAGGCAGAATAGCCCAGGAGGCTCAAACAACTCAGTTTTGCAAGAGTTGAGGAGCTCAGGAGAGGCAGAATAGACCAAAAGGCTCAAATAGCTCAGTTTTGCAAGAGGTGAAGAACTTAACGAGGGCCATGTAGCCCGCCGCCAACCACTTCAAAAGGCCTAGTGCACTAGGAGCCCGCGACTGGGCCAAAGCCCAACCGCCCGGTGCCAGCCTGCAGCCCAAAAGAGCTTCATTCAAATTTTAGGCTCAGAGCCAAGGAGCCCCAAAGAGCTCGCTGTAGCTCAGATCATTTAAAAGGCCCTTGTAAGCCCGGGAGACAATTCAGCCTAGCCCAGCCAAGGAGCCCCAACAACCAAGCTTTTCAGCCTAACTCGGTAGCCAAGGAGCCCTAGCGACTCGCTAGGAGAGAGCCTAAACCCGCCGAGGCACATTCAAGAACCAAATAGCTCGGTTCAACAGAGCATAAACAGCTCGGGAGGCAAGACGATAGAAATCACCAAAAGTGGCCTTGAGCACTGGTCGAAGACACTTCCAGACCCATGGAGGAAGAGGTCTTCAAGAACACAAGAAAACGATACAGAGGATGTTTCTAAAAGCATAAGAAACTAGGAGCAACAACTGAAATAACCTCGAAAGTCGAGAAGCCATCAGCATCACAAGATGATTAACGGCGATCAAGCTCTAATCAAACCACCCCCGGCCAACCACGTGGAAGGCGCCTCGATCCAAGAAACAAGATAAATTTTACCCACCTCTCAGAAGCCAAGGGTCGGGGGGGCAACCGATAGGTTTAAAATAATAGCAAGAAAGCCCAACACAAGCCCAAATGTCAGGCTTAAGAGGAGATTAAGGAGCAGGCCCAGTACAATCACTCGGCCCTTGATGATATCCCCCAAACACAGGCCTAAAACGAGAGCCCAATTCACCCCTTTAAAAGGATGGTAATATAATCAGCTCAAAGAATCTATATTAAAGGAAATTACCCAATTTCCCTAATTAAATCTCCACCAATTAGGGAAGTAGGATATTTCCTAATAATTGTTTATCAATTATCCCTTATTAATCTAAGCAACGATATGAAAGAAAATCCATCATCCAATAGGAGAAATATGGTATCATCATCCAACTAGGAAAGTATCAATTATCCCTTATTAACGTTAACGATAAGGAAAGAAAATCCTCACCCAATGAGAGAAAGAACCGACCTATCATCAAACTAGGAAAGTTATCATGATCACCCATTATAAATACCGTGCCACCCCATCTGAAAGGTACAAACATAAAACTTCATTCCTGCGCTTGATCTCTCTCCCACCCGAAAGAACCGGGACTTCAGTGATTAGAGAGCAACAAGCAAACCCCGCCGATCCCTTTTGCTTGTTTTGCAGGAGCCCCATCGCCTAGAGACACTTCACTCATTCAAACAATTACAAAGAAGCTCTAGCCTAATTTCGGTTGAAAAAGCATCATCATTTTTTATAGCAAATAAACGATAATTTAAATTCCAAAATTTACATGTAGAATAATGATAATTACTAAAAACATTCTAATTCAATAAACCTACATATGAATAAATCACGAAACCTAACTATACCTAACCATAAACTACTATCTTTCTCTTGAACTACACTAACAAGGTTAACATCCTGGATTAGTTCTTCCACTATCTTTCCTTCCTCATCAAGTCTTATGGGCTTGACTCTGAGCTCTGGTATTCCACAATTATTTTGTGCAACCCAAAACTCCCCACAAGTGTTTATTTGAATATTATTTGAACATCCAGCAAGTTGTGTAAAAGTGTCACTGGTTTGAGATTTTTAACCTCGAAGCCAATATCTAGTGACTTTGGCAGCAGTAGTTTCAGTAACTAAAACAAAATCATTATCCTTGTTTAATGCAACCCCATTTGAAAATGATAAGCCTCTTAGCAACACGGTCACTTTTTTGGTTCTCGGATCATATTTTAGTAACCTTCCGCCTTATCCCCAAAAGGCCATATAGCTTAAGCCCTAAAAAAAATTACATTTTTCATCAATAAGATGGGAATCATGACTATATGTGATGATAAAAAAAAATATATATATAATGAGTAAATTTATTATACATACTGTTAGATTTATTTTGTATTTTCCTAGGATTGTAATTTGTATTTTCCTAGGATTGTAATTTGTATTTTCCTAGGATTGTATAGCCTAGCCTATAGTCTTTCTTCATGGTATCAGAGTAGGTTCTCTGATTTTTTTTTCGTTGCTCTCATGGTCTAGGCATTATAGCCACCGTATAACTTCTTTTTCTTGTGAACACCACCGTTTGCCACCATACAACTTGTTTTTTTTCTGGGAAAACCATAGTTGATCCTTGTTTCCTCCCTTCGCAAGCCTAAAACTGAAGTTGCAGGCCACTCGGAGGTAGAACTTGTCGAGACGATCACACTAGTGTGCAGCAGGTCACCGGAAAAGCCGTCATGCACTGTCACGCACCGCCTGAAGTTGGCGTCTTATCCTACGCCCCGCCATGTGCCGCCTACACCAAAGCGCGTCAAATCCACGTGCGCACGTGCACTTCATGCTCTCGCGTGCACTTCACGCTCCTTCATCACGTAAGGCTTATGTTAGCACTACGTCAGCCCCCCCAATCCGACCCACTAACCCATGCCTGTTGCCCGCTGACCCGCACCTGCTGACTGCGCCACGTCATCCGTTGACCTTGCCACGTCATCCCGTTGACCTTGCCACGTTAGTCGTTGACCGTTGACATAAAATTTGACCAGGTGCATTCTGACTTATTTTTGCGTCTTGATTCCATTTTTGTTGTATGTTTTTCGATTCGGAATTTCGATATGCCAGGTGATGAGATTTCTCGTCCGATTCATGTTATTTTTAAAGGAGATAATTTTGCTCAGTGGTCTTAAGCCATGCGTAGTTATCTCAAAGGTCGCAAGTTATGGCTTTATGTATCTGGTGACCATCCTATTCCAAAACAAGTGGGATGTTGAAACTGACATCGCCATGCCATTCGGGGATTGAGGATTGGAAAGTGCTAATCATCGAATCCACTACTATTTTGTAATACATCTATTCCATCCATTGTTGATGAGTTTGGAAATGTTGATATTGCCAAAGAAGTTTGGGACTTACTTGTTACTCGGTATGCTAGACCGAGTGGTGCTCGCAACTTCAAGCTCACACGCGAACTTTATCAGATTCGTCAGGAACTAGGTGAGCGGATCACTGTATATCACAGCCGGCTGAAATCTATTTGGGATCAATTAATTGCATTTGAACCAGTTCTCTCCAATTCTATTAACACCAAATTGGTTTATGTTCATCGTGAATAAGTGACTCACTATTTCGCGAATGGGGGCTTCGTGATGAGTTTGAATTAGCCAGAAGTCATATTCTCCATCAGGATCCTTTACCAATAGTCTCACAAGCTATTCATAAGTTAGTTGATAATGAGACCAGTCTTCATATTGAACCCATTTCTATCCAAACCATGGTTCTTGCTACTCCAGCCACTGTTCCGTAGACTATTACTCTTGTTTTTCCCTCTGTTAGTTCACCTAGCTATGTTTCCAAAGGCAAAGGGAATAATGTCAGACGACATAACAATAAGAAGTCTCTTCTTATATGCAATTTCTGTAAGAACAAAGGTCACTCTGTTGAAACCTATTACACTTGTTAGCGTATTCTTCGTAACACCGCCGCTCAATCTAACACTGAATTATCAAAATTATGGACTCCATTCCAAGTCCGTCCTCGCTCATCTCTTCATAGCAGCATCTATAGGATATGGTTAATCAAGTTCATCTTCCATCTTCCAGTGCATCCAACACTGCTCTTTCTACAATATCAGGTACTTCTCCTACGTGGCTTCTTGATTCTGCTTGCTGTAATCATATGACTTCTTCTCCTGATGTTGTACCTTCACACACTTCTACTTCTCTCCTTACCATATACATTGCAAATGGTTCTCCTATGCATGTCTCTCATCTTAGTAATGTCTCCACACCAGCCTTGTCTGTTTCCAATGTTTACCGTATCTCAAACTCACTCATAATCTTCTTTGTCAAGAACCTACAAAACTTGGTTTTTCTCTAACCTTTTCCTTTACCGGTGTGGTTGTGCATGATTCTCAAATGGGACAGATCGTTGGGGCCGCCCGTAAGGTCAGAAGGTTGTTTGAGCTCATCTTTCTTCATTTACCATCCTCTCGTCTCTCTGCTTCTGCCGTCTTAGGATAGAGCACTTCTTCTCTTGCTTTATGGAATTCTCGCCTTGGTCATGCATCTATCTCTAGGGTTAAACAACAAGTTTCTAGGGGCTATTAGGTTCAGCCAAATAAGAGTTTTGATCGTATGCCTTGTCAATTTGGCAAACAACCGCTTTTACCATTTAATAGTGTTTCTTATGCTTTTTCTTCTTTGATTCTGCCCATTCTGATGTATAATCTCTCCTGCCTTTCTACTGGTGGGTCACGCATTTCTTCTTATTTTTGTGGATGATTTTCACTATATACTTCGATTTATCTCTTCTAAAATCGCTCAACTTTATCAAATATATCGTGATTCTTGGCCAAAATGATTAAACACACTTTTCTAAACCTATCAAAGTTTTCAGATCTGATAATGCCTAAGAATATAAAGCCCATGAATTTACCTATATTCTACATCAATTTGGTACTGTTCCTCATTCCTCTCGTGTAGGCACTTCTCAAGAAATTAAGGTAATGAGCGCAAACTGGCATATTCTTTATGTTGTTCAAGCTGCTACTACTATTGTCGCAAGCTTCTACTCCTTCTCGCCTTTGGGGGAAGCTGCTCTACTCGCTGCTACACCATCAATCGGTGTCTTTCTCCCATTGTTCCGAATCAAACTCCTTTTGATATGTTGTTTGGTTCTTCTCCCTCCTAGCGACTTACTTAGAAGTCTTGGATGTGTCTGCTTTGTTCTTCTTCATGATCGATGAAAGAAACAAACTTCAGTATCGCTCTCGTTTGTGTTGTTTTTTAGTATGGAATTGCAAAAGGTTATAGGTGTTATGATCCCATTAGAAAACGTCTTCGTGTTTCTCTAAGATGTGGTCTTGGGGGAACACAAAATGCTCTTACTAACTACCCATGTTCCCCTGCTTTCCCTTATTCCCCTATCGATCCTATTCCCCGACCTTTCCCGAGGGAGTCTCCCACCCTCTCTCGCCTAAGTCTCCCCTTCTATTACTCGATGTTCCTTCTTATGCATCTCGATGAGCTCTGCACCGAACATCGACGCGCTCCACCGATCCCGCCCCAACTCGTGATCCCACCGGGTCCTTCGACTCTCATGCACTTCGCCGTTCTATCGAGTAACTACTCTTCTTTTCTCACCTTCGCGACTTTCTATCGCTTCCGCTCTTGTCTCTCTCTAGGAACCTCAAACTTTCGGCGAGGCTTCCTAACCCTTTGCGGCAGCAAGCTATGAAAGAAGAGTCGATGCACCGCATATGACTGAACATGGGATCTCGGGTCGGGACCTCCCGAAAAAATTTGTTACCCGCTGTAAAATGGGTTTATAAGATCAAGACTCAATCGGATGGCACTGTTGATCGCTACAAGGTTCGCCTTGCTGCCAAGGGTTTTACTCAGGAGTATGGATTGATTATGAGGAGACTTTTACTCCTGTGGCTCAACTTTCTTCTATCAGGACTCTTATTGTCGTTTCTACGGCTCGCAAATGGCCACTCTTTCAGATGGATGTCAAAAATGCTTTTCTTAATGGTGAACTCTTAGAGGAAGTCTATATGAAGCTTCCTCCTGGTTACTATCACCTGTTCCCCACGTAGTATTTCACCACTTGTAGGCACTTTATGGTCTTAAACAAGCCCTCGAGCATGGTTTGGCAAAGTTCGGGCCTACTATCTCTCAAGATGGTTTTTCGTGCGCTTATTTTGATACAAATTTCTTTTTCTCAGACGACTAGTCATGGTGGCTTACTATTCTCCTCTTGTATGCTCCACATGATATGATTATTACTGTGTGATGATATGCAGATATTTAGGATTTAAAGCACTTTCTTTGGTCATTAATTTGAAAATGAAAGATCTCGACCCCTCTTAATTATCATCATCAAGTTTATAGATGGTTATTATCTTACTTAGACCAAGTATACTTCTGATTTGATTTCTCGAGCTAGTATCACTGATAGCAAGATAATCGACACACCTATTGAGTATAATTGTCTCCTAAATTCTCATGATGGCGAATCACTATCTGATGCTACTTACTGTATTGTGCTTTGTTTGGATTATAATTCGCCCACTGTTACTCGCCCTGGTATTTCCTATGAAGTTCATGTAGTTAGTCGGCTAATGGCCAGCCTCAGATCTCTCATTATGCCGTTGTTCTCGATTTTGATATCCGAAGGCACCATATTTGATGGTCTTCATTTTTCTTCCCATTATTCATTAACTCTTCAGGTATATTCAGATGCGCATTATTGGTGATCCCTACTAATCATCGATCTACTA